>SKCR01035195.1:0-113780 GCA_019454045.1 Zanthoxylum bungeanum
ATTCGATATATTAACGAAATTAGATTTCGATTAAGAATTAAAATTAGATTTTAATTCGGGCACTTGAATTAATTAGAATTAATTCTCGAGCGACGTGATTAGTAAATTGGATTTATTAACGAGCATCGAGATAATCGTTAATTTAGAATTATCGAAACCGAGCTCGGAATGTGTTTGCGACGTTACGTCGATTTTGAATCACGTGCCGCAAGTCGCATCGCAAATCACATCGCAAGTCATAAAAGTCAAATCGCCTTTTGGATAAGTAACTTTGACTCTTTGACTTTGACCTTAAAATTTTGGAGGGAAATATTGGGGGGAAAAGACTTTTGACTTTTTGGAAAAGTGAAAGCCTTTTCCTTTTTTACTTTTTTACCAAGGGTAAAATGATTTTAAATATTATTACATTTGTTTTTATTTCTTTTTGGAAAAGAAAATAAATGGTAAAACATTTTAGTAATTAAGGAAAATATATAAGTAATGTGTTGGACACATTTTCCCTTAACCTAATCTCTCATCCAACTCTCTCTTCCTCATTATAGCTCACGCCCAAGGCAGTGGACTGCACTGCTTTGGGCGTGAATGATGTTCCATTTTAAGGGGTTTTGTGGCAAGATCCAAGTGCTAGCACACTTCTAAGAGGCATACGAAGGTGTTAGGGAAACTCACCCACGAGCCGGGAATCGTTAGACGAAGCTTGGAGCTTCAAATCTCAGCTCAAAATCTGAAAACAGTGAGCAGTGGACTGCACACCATTGGCGCCACTTTGAAGGGGAAAATCTTTGTGTTCTTCTTCAAATCATCACAACCGATCGATGTGAGTATTCCGCTATCTCCTTTGATGTATTCACACTTATTATTCATGCTTGTTTGATGATCTTGGGACCTAGATAATAACCAACAAGCTCGGCTTCCCCTGCCCCAATCAGATGATTCCTTTTTCTTGTAGGCTTTGGGGGGCTGACGAGTCGGGCGGTAGCTGGTGGCATTGCCCTGTAAGAGGGAGCCGAACTTTGAGTAGTCAGTGAAGCCATTTCTTCAGTCACATTTTTGGCCTCAGTAGTTGTTGGTCGTTTCCGAGATGGACCGGCTTTCTTTGTTGCACCGGCCAGTCGATCTAGATACTTTGGGTGCTTTGACATCCCTGTAAGATACAAGGTAAAACTTGGTCAGTCCGGGATCTGAACACGTATAAAACATCATTGTGCTGAGCAAACAAAGGGATTAGTGAGAAGGTTAGTAAAGTCTACCTATCCGTCCCGGGACCCTTGGAGGGGCAGTCTGAATGAGGCTTGACTCAACAAAGACCGCATCATTAACCAATTTCTTCCAATGGTCGGCATATTACCGAGCCCATCGTATCCGCACCTGGACCCGATGAGAGACCTTGGGAGCGTCCCTCCAACAAGCTGGGAAGAGTCAAAGAAGTTAGAATCCTATCATAAAATCAAAGAGCAGGAACATTAAAGGTTAGATTCCTAACCTCCCGCTCTAAAATATCCGGGACCGAAGTATCCTCTTCATATGTTGTCAGGGCCCGTCCCTAATCTCCTATGGCCCAGAACCATAAATCTTTGAAGTTTTTGTTGGAGTCGGGAAGTTTGCTGACGATGTTTGACGATTCAACGTAAGCAGAAAGGTAGTACCAGCCATGGTGCGTTCTTGGGTTAGCCTTCAACCGATACAACCTCTTTATTTCTTCAAGAGTAGGTTCACCGAGGCCTGCCCGATGCCAAATCACGTATAGCCCGGCCAAGCTCCTCCAACTATTCAAGCTTAGTTGGCAAGAGGCGATCTCCATCTCGGCTTACAACCAGGCGAAATAAGGTTGAATTGATAGCCGGAGTCCACACTTGAAGAAGGCCGGAAGAAGTGCCACCGAACCCTCATCAAGTTGACTGGCGCGATCAAGTGGATATGGGAATTCGAGGGCAATATCTATCGGAATATCATAGCATTGCCGGAGCAGTGCAAGATCATCTTCAGTTATCTTGGAGGGCTTATTCATGTCGAAAGCCGAGCAATCAAATTCACCGGGCTCTGGGTTCTTCCGTGGAATTCTGTGATGGTAGGTGTCTTCTTCAATTTCGGAAGGGGTGGAGGTAGTGTCGAGGTCCTCTATGCTTGGTGCCCCTGAGCTTGAGGAGAGCTCTACGGAAGGGGGAGTCGAAGGTTTAGCAGGGTTTACCGAGGAAGACCTATTATCAGACATCTCTGACATCCGAAATGGGAAAAAAAGGTCAGTCTATAGCTAATTTTTTAAACTACCGGGGACTTCGCAGTTACCCTGGGATTCCGGAAAACTAAGCCTGCGGGTTCTAAGTGCCCTAACAACATCCATCAAACCATAAATCTCTCCCTAGCAACATCGAGCAAGACACAAAATCCAGAACAACCCGAAGTCTCTCTAATCTATTACCCATCATCCCAAAATCCAGACATGCTCCACTACACATAAAAAAAATGAACAGCAAGCATAAACCAATGAGGTCGTTCAGAGACTTACTTGATTCTTTTTGAAGGCTAGAAGAGTGCTTTGAGAGCTTTGGTCGCACTAATCAGACGGGTCGCAGTTGGAGAGATGAGAGTTTTTTACAGTTGATAAAGTTTAATTTTTTTCCAAACAGACGCAAGGTGATCGCTTCATCTCCTTATAGTCACAACGGAGCATCTGTGACCATTAGATCAAGAAAGAGCCACAGACTTGCGCCATGTTCCGAGAGTTGAATGTGCTGGACAATTATGACCAATAGCATCACTATTTGTACAGAACACGGTGTTATTGTACAAATTAACTATATGACAAAGGAAATTACTCTTTTATCATTTATAATTAGATTACAAAGATATACAAATGATAGAAGGTCCTTATGATTAGTTCTGGATTGATATGATATGAGACAGTATCAATCCACGGAGATTTAATCATTAAATATCCCTAGTCGTAGTATTATCGAGATTGGACATCGAAAATGCGGAATAGACTAGTATTACACTTGTGCGCGTTGTGGGAGCATAACGGCATAGTTCTCATATATTTGGGTATTGGATACTCATACAAGTGTAGGTTGTATTTTACCGATGGTACAGAAAACAGCTTTGCTCTGGATAGACCCCTCGGAATTCCATTGGTAATATAACTATGTATCTATGGAAGTCCGAATCAGGGAAGGTGTATTTGGTCTTAACCTGAGACTTGCACCGCTAATACTTGCGACAATCAATATA
This sequence comes from Zanthoxylum bungeanum, assembly GCA_019454045.1. NCBI lineage: Eukaryota > Viridiplantae > Streptophyta > Magnoliopsida > Sapindales > Rutaceae > Zanthoxylum > Zanthoxylum bungeanum. Next base: position 3,229 of record SKCR01035195.1, read on the forward strand.
CTTTGGTTTTGGTCGTCCAGGGCTTTAACAGGTTCTGTGTACGCCTCTTCTGGTTATATTGAGAATCGTAGTGTATTGGGTGTGATGTCAAGATGGAAGTATCACTTCAGTTATAGTGGAGATGATAATCACGTAGGATACAAAACTAGTGCTCTTAAGTACTACAGTCATCGGGATAATATGACTAGGTCATGTTTATCCGATTATAGAGACTAGTTACCAGACATCTGATATGTGCTTCGTACGGGGCTGACACTATTCCAGCCCCAAGCCTTACACGTGGACATCCGATACTGGATCGAAATACGCAATACTACGTATACTACGCCTGATATAGATTATAATATTCCTTTAATAATATTTCTGGAGAATTGGGAAGGCACGGTAATTAGAAGAGAGAGAAAATTAATCTGGGATTAATTACGGAGATATTTTATCTAGGATAAAATATTATTTAAAGAGAGAGAACGATTAATTTGGAATTAATCGATAAAATAATATATTTGATATATTAAACGAAATTGGATTTCGACGCGAAATTGAAATTAGATTTTAATTCGGGCGAACGAGTTAATTTAGAATTAATTCGTTAGCGATGTGAATAGTAATTTTGCTAGGCATAATTATTTAATTACGTCGCAACGGAAAATTCGTTAATTCAGAATTAGCGAATCCGAGCCCGGGAGTGTTTGTGGGCGCACTCACATTTCGAATCAAGTGGGGCCTACAAGTCACATCAAGTGTCAAATCATTAGTCACTTTGATTGATGTGATGTCTAGTCACTTTGAGTGATTGACAACATGTCACATGTGATGTGAATAGTAGATGGGAGTTGTTGGAAAGGCTTTAAAGCCTTATACCACTTTTTGAGATTTGGTAATTGAATTTTTGGTATTTGTTTTGGGAAAATATAAAACCAAAATTACAACACACCAACTCCTCTCTCTTACACGCAACAATCGGCCAAGGGCCATTTTTGTTCTTCCTCTCTCCATTCGGCCATAGGCCTTCTTCTCTTCTCTTTGTTTCCTCCATTATCAAAAAATACAATGAGCTTATGCGAATTTTTTGGCAAAATTTCCTAGTTCTAGCACACATGAAGAGTCATCCTAAGGTGTTAGGGAAACCCACTTGTGAGCATGGAATCCATTTTGAAAGCTTGGAGCTTGAAGTTCATCCATGAAGCACAAACTTGAAGCTTGGCCGAGAGCTTCTTCAACCTTGGAAGAAAAGATTTTTCTTCGTCGCATCCAATCCGATCGTTGTAAGTATGATTCCGCCATGCTTTTATGAGTATTCACATATACGTTTCTTGTTTGAAAGATCCTTGGGACTTAATAGAAACCCTACAATGGTATCAGAGTGATTTTGAGCATAAAATTGAATTAGGGTAAAATTGGGCAAAATTGTTTTGAGCATGTTTGAGTGAAATGGATTGTTTGGATATGCTTAAATTATGGTAACATAGTGTTATGCATTGTCAATTTGATGAAAATTGGATTGGATAATTTTTCCCCAATAATATGGCTTGGCCGAAAGTTGGACTGCCCTAAGTCATGGTGATTTTGTGTTTTTGATCATTGGATGAGTTGGAAAACATTGGGTAATATTGATTTAGAATTTAATTGGATTGAATTCAGAATCGGATATGAAAAACCATAAATTGCCGTGAATGTAGTAGCATGGAAAATGATTGATTTTTGATTCAATGTGTTGGACATGTGTTGATGATAATGAGCATGATTAATTATGTAAATTGATGTTTTGGAAATTTTAATTTAGTTAATTAATTATGGTATACACTTTGGTTAATTTAATTATGAAATTTGGAATTTTGAAATTAAATAATTGGGCTTAAATTTAGAATTGGGCTTGTGAAGTTGTAATTGGGCTTAATGGGCTTGGTTGGGCCAAGTTTGGTTTAGGCTAATTGGTTGGATCCAATTGGGCCCAAAACCATATCCATAAAGTCCAATTATGACTTAATGGACCTTTAAAGTTTAATTGGGCCTAATGGGCCTAAATTGATTTCTAGGCTTATGGGGTTATTCCTTGATTGGGCTTTGGTTGCCGAAGCCCATGCCTTAAGAAATTAATTGAAAGCCCATTGGACTTTAATTAAATAACATTGGATGTTTATTGGGCTTTAAGACCCGTAACGATTAGTTTTGGAATTTAAGTCATAAAGGCGCATTTAAAAGTGTAATTATTTAATTTGGAATTAAATAAATGAATTAGTATTGAATACAAATTAAATTGGATTTAATGTCGTAGTTTAATATAATTCTAGAATTCGTACTTTGAGTACATATTCTTAAAACGAGTTTGACTCGCATAAAATCAAATCGTTGTTTGAACATTGGATGGTCATTAATTTCAGACTAATTAATTGGATTAGATTGATTGATAACATTTTTTTGTGAATACATGGATGCGATGTATGAATAATATATATCGGAAGGATATTAGATGGGTGAGGGTAATTTTGGAAATTGTTGTAATGAATTTAGAATTTATTAATTGCACTTGCGCGTCCAGCCTTATACCTCTTGACTCTGTGTATTTCTCTTCTCACCTATTCCCCTCAATGTAAATGAGGTTTCTTTAAAAGTGTTATGTAATCGAGTAGAAGTAATACTTGTGCTAGCTAGAGAGAGGAAAGGGAGAGATTGGTTCTAGGAACAAAGTGTTTAAGTATCCATCCGCATATCATTATTATTTTATTTATACGCACCTTATTATGTTTTTAGAATGCATGTTTAAGGGTATATGATGATGAGACCTTAACAAAAATAATTAATTGATTTCCAATTACGTGAAAAACCCTCAAAATATATTAAGCGTTTTTTCCTTCCATTGAGTGATTCTTACTCAAAATCCAAGACTGGCACTGGTTTGTTAGCCAAAGTCAAGACCTTTGTCCGTCGCGGATGTGTTTGAATCATGAAGGCTTTGTTCCATATCGGTGTCTTGTCCAAGTTGTGATTTGTTGGCCAAAGTCAAGATCACTTCTTGTCCATCGACATCGATTACGAAGCTTTCCAAGGTCAATGGGTTCCGCTTAACTGGGATCATTAAGTTTTTTGATTCATAGGAAAAAGGTTAGGGAATATATTGGATATATTGGCATATATAAGATATATGTTTCGGACTTGGATGTCCACCTACTGGATCTAGGAATTGGATGGGATCCAATTGATCTTAGAGATCTACCTAGTTAATTATCATACAATTTGTTGGCCAAAGTCAAGATTGTGTGTTATTTAACGGGATCCTAGCCCACTAGGAAATAAAGTTTCCCGAGTACTCAACAGAGGGTTCGAGGCTCGCCGAAAAATAGTGGGAGGCAAGTATTAGATTTGTAATTTTGTTTAGTTACTTATCATACGCGCTCATTTCATATTTCGTCAATTAATAAACATATTAGTTGGACTAATATTCAATGTTGTTTTAATTAAACAGTTGGACTGTATTCGAACTATTTCAATTAATAGTTGATTTTATAATTGGATTATAATAATCAATGTAATTGAATTTAATCAATTAAATTATAGTTGATTATATAGTTAGACTATAGTAATCATTATAATAAATAGTACCTAAAAACGTTGATTAAATAGTTGGACTATTAAAATCAAGATAATTGAAAGATTAGTGTTTAAAACATAATCCTGGGTGAAAATATATTAAACGACTTTAATTTTCAAATTGGGAATAATGAATCAGGATAGCCCCAAAAATGAGAAGTTATTTTATTTGATAAAATAACATCTTGGGCCTAAGCCCGGAGTTAAGCAAATAGTAGAGCATGATCTTGGAAGATTCATGTGATGATAACTTTAGTGCTTAATCCTTTATGCTTGCCACAATGACTCCTTAATTTCGTCGTCATAACTAAGGATTAGATCCTTAAACCATGATGTTGAAATTGAAGGATCTTCATAGATCTATATTTATATATTAGAAGCATTAATTGCTATAGATAACTCTTGGAGAGTTAATGGCTATGCTCAATGAGACAAAGCCAAATTTTACAAAAGGGCAAGAAGCGCAAGGCGTATCTTAGTTCGACATCCCAGAAGGCCCAGGCTTTGCTAAAGGCTTCTGTGGTATAGAAAAGGGAAAGGGCAAAATCATTACAGTCTTCTATGAAGACAAAGGATATATCCCAAGATGTCTACCTAAACTGTGGCAAACGGGGTCACTGAAGCTTGACTGCCGTATGAACAAGGCATACGTGAAGGAATTGAAGACGGGCAAGGCTCTGACTTCAAATATGTTTGTTATAAATATGTTCACAGTATTAAAATTGGATTTTAGATACTAAATAGTGGTATATAAATATTTACTGATGGGTAGAATCTTCTTATAAGCAAGATACTGACTTCAGATGAGATTTATCTACGAATCGAAAAACGGGACGAAAGTCGCTGTTTTAACCGTAGAAACCTAAGTTTAGGAACTAACCTTCGGGTGTGTACTTAAATTAGGAAACTGTTATAATGTAACTAGTTTGACTAGAAATATTATCTCTATATCGAGTATAAATTGTTGCGAGTATACCTTTATATTGTAGAACACTAAAGTGCTTTATTTTATAAAGATGATATTGAGATAAGTACATTAGATGTAAATAACAGTATTTATATTTTGAATATAAATAAATCTCAAACATATAACATGACAAACAAGTAGCTCAAATTGATTTGATCAGATAAGACTTATAGTGCATTGTTGTCTGGGACACAATTAAACAAGACTCGTATATCCACACTTTTGAAGAGTGGGTACAAGGACAGATTTGATTCCATTCAAATGAAGTCTACGAATCTAGTTTATTGGGCAAAGTGCCTAAAACACTTTTTACTTGGTAAAAGTGTAAGTGCCACCGATCTGTTAGCCCTCGTTCATAGTGACGTAAGTGGGCCCATATCTAGCTAGGCCAGAGGTGGATAATGAATATTTCGTGACCTTTACGGATGTGGCATCGCGTTATGGTTATGTGTTTCTTTTGAAACACGAATCGAAAACTTTTAGAGTTTCGACACGAAGTAGGCAAACATATCGGCGAAAGTATTTAACATCATGATTAGACCATGATGAAAATACTTAAGCAATAAGTTTCTCAAATACTTGAAAGAGTATAGTATTTTTTCAATGAGGACTCCTCCCGGAACACGTCAATTTGACAGTGTGTCCGAACAGAGAAACTGAACCTTGTTGAACATAGTAAGGTTAATCATGATATGCATTAAACAGTGCAATACTTATTTTGAATAAGTTTCCATAATAATCAGTTTGACAGATTTCTTATTAGATATGAACAGGAAAAAAACCGGGTTTTCTCATTCTTGAAGATTTGGGATGCTAGGCATACGTTTGGATGATAAGAAACTGGAACCCAAATCGGATAAGTGCCTAATTGAAGGTTATCCTAGGGAAATCTAAGTATAGTACTTATACAACTCACAAGAGAACAATTAATTGTTGCTCACAATTGCTGTTTTCCTAAGAGGAATACCTACATGCAGTGGTAAGTGGGAGGAAAGTAAAACTCGATAAAAATCATAGTAATACTATTTCAGACACTAATTCCTTAATGGAACATAAACAGTTCATCAAAGATGAATCTGTATCATAATATTCAAATACACAAGAACTGCGTAGTTGGAGAGAGTCAGAAGATAACTTGGGAGGTATGGGTTTCTGATCTCACCTCATAAAGGTGTCAATCTTATTGAGGAATACGAACTAACTACGTAAGAGGAAGTGATACAAGGTATCGAATCCCTATTATGGCAAAGTACCATAATGTCCGAATGGATTCCATGTATACCAACCAAGTTTGGAGACTGGTTGTTGTACCGTAAGATATTGTGTCTGTTGGTACTATAATGGTCTTCAAGGAAGACATACATGGATGGCAACATACCAACATACTAAGCTAGGCTTGTAAGGAAAAGGTATCGTCATCAATATTATGTCGATTATGACAAAACCTTTTACCTGTTGCCACGGTAAATCTATTTGGAAAATGCTTGCTGATGCTGCATGTTTCAGTTATGAAATGTGACAGCTGAACGTCAAAATCGCTTTCCTTAAACGAAAACCTTTTGGAGGATGTTTATAACATCCTGACGGTTTTGTCGTACCAAAATGAGAAACAAGGTTTGCAAGTTGATTCGATCCATTTATGGATTGAAGCAAGCATTACGTTCTTGGAACGATATCGTTTTAATGTAATCATAATGGTATATGATTTAATTCAAAACATGAATAATTCTTGTGTATATAAGGAGGTTAGTGGGAGCGCACTGATAGTGAATGTCCTAAATAATGATGATATGTCATTTCTTGGAAATGATATTCCCATAAAACAATCGGTGAAAGCTTGGCTTTCGTGAAAAATTCTCTGTAGAACTTTTTGGAGAGACAACATTTATTCTAGGAATAAAATATCTACTATGATATATCTAAAAGTTATTCGCACTCTCCGAAAACTCGTACATTGATAAATGTACGTGACCTGGTGTCTCATACGCTTTGAGCATATGGAGTCACAATCAGTCCAATCCAAGTGATAGTCACTGGATTGATATAAGAACATCCTTTAGTATCTTAGATTAACTAAGGATGTTGTCTTATACTATGGAGAATGAGAACTTGAAGTGACTAAGTTCACTACTGCAAGTTTCCAAACCGACAAAGACGACTATAAGTCGCATAACGGTGCTATATAGTTTGAATAACGGAACAGTGAGCTGGAAATCTTCCAAGCAAAATATTGTTACCAAATAAACAACAAAAGTGGGTTATTACTGCAGTTGAGGCAGCAATAGAAGCCTTTTGGATCCATAATAATCCTAATCAGATTAGGAATAGTTCTGTTAGCAGCTGAGCTAGGCTACAACACAGGCTAAAGAATTAATGGTCTCATCAACGATCCAGATATATACTTCAATTATTCATCTAATTCGTTCGGGTCATACATCGTGGCGATGTGATGATCGAATAAATCGCATCAGATGATAACCTTGCAAATCCGCTGACGAAATCTGTTTCTCAGCAGAAGTTTGAGCCATCGGTACATAGTTCAGGTGTAAGACACCTGAGTGACTGGCTATAGGCCAAGTGGGAGATTGTAGCATCACTATTTGTATAAAACACGGTGTTATTGTACAAATTAACTATGTGACAAAGGAAATTACTCTTTTATCATTTGTAATTGGATTACCAAGATATATAAATGATAGAAGGTCCTTATGATTAGTTCCGGATTGAGATGATATGAGACAGTATCAATCCACGGAGGTTTAATCGTTAAATATCCCTAGTCGTAGTATTATCGAGATTGGATATCGATAATGCGGAATAGACTAGTATTACACTTGTGCGGGTTGTGGGAGCATAATGGCATAGTTCTCATATATTTGGGTATTAGATACTCATGCAAGTGTAATAGGAGGTTGTGTTTTACCGATGGTACGGAAAACAGCTTCGTTCTGGATAGACCCATCGGAATTCCATTGGTAATATAACTATATGTCTATGGAAGTCTGAATCAGAGTAGGTGTATTTGGTCTTAACTTGAGACTTGCACCGCTAATACTTGCGACAATCAATATACTTTGGTTTTGGTCATCCAGGGCTTTAACAGGTTCTGTGTACGCCTCTTCTAGGTATATTGAGAATCGTAGTGTATTGGATGTGGTGTCAAGATGGAAGTATCACTTTAGTTATAGTGGAGATGATGATCACGTAGGTAGGATAGGAACTAGTGCTCTAAGTACTGCAGTTATCGGGATATATGACTAGGTCATGTTTATCCGATTATATAGACTAGTTACCAGACATCTGATATGTGCTTCGTACGGGGCAGACACTATTCCAACCCCAGGCCTTTGCACGTGGACATCCAATACAGGATCGAAATACGCAATACTACGTATACTACGCCTGATATAGATTATAATATTCCTTTAAGAATATTTCTGGAGAATTGGGAAGGCGCGGTGATTTGCTAGAAACCAACCATGTCTTGTAAATCGGTAAAAATGTAGTACTAGGTAAGTACGTATTCGGATAGTCCGATAACCGGATTTACTACCAACATATCCGTGGATCTCATGAGTCGCTTCCCGAAGATTCACCGATGACGTAAGACTCGCACTTTATTAATCTGAGATTAATTAGAAGAGAGAGAAAATTAATCTGGGAATAATTACGGAGATATTTTATCTGGGATAAAATATTATTTAAAGTGAGAGAACGATTAATTTGGAATTAATCGATAAAATAATATATTCGATATGTTAAACGAAATTGAATTTCGACGCGGAATTGAAATTAGATTTTAATTCGGGCGAACGAGTTAATTCATTAGCGACGTGAATAGTAATTTTGCTAGGCATAATTATTTAATTACGTCGCAACGGAAAATTCGTTAATTCGGAATTAGCGAATTCGAGCCTGGGAGTATTTACGGGCGCACTCTCATTTCGAACCAAGTGAGGCCCACAAGTCACATCAAGCATCAAATCATTAGTCACTTTGATTGATGTGATGTCTAGTCACTTTGAGTGATTGACAACATGTCACATGTGATGTGAATAGTAGATGGGAGTTGTTGGAAAGGCTTTAAAGCCTTATACCACTTTTTGAGATTTGGTAATTGAATTTTTGGTATTTGTTTTTGGAAAATATAAAACCAAAATTACAACACACCAACTCCTCTCTCTTACACACAACAATCGGCCAAGGGCCATTTTTGTTCTTCCTCTCTCCATTCGGCCATATGCCATCTTCTCTTCTCTTTGTTTCCTCCATTATCGAGAAATACAATGAGCTTATGGGAATTTTGTGGCAAAATTTCCTAGTTCTAGCACACATGAAGAGTCATCCTAAGGTGTTAGGGAAACCCACTTGTGAGCATGGAATCCATTTTGAAAGCTTGGAGCTTGAAGTTCATCCTTGGAGCATAAACTTAAAGCTTGGCCGAGAGCTTCTTCAACCTTGGAAGAAAAGATTTTTCTTCATCGCATCCAATCTGATCGTTGTAAGTATGATTCTGCCATGCTTTTACGAGTATTCACATATACGTTTCTTGCTTGAATGATCCTTGGGAATTAATCGAAACCCTACATAATGAACGGTTGAGATTGGATGTATTTTGGTGTCGGCAGTGAAAGGTCGATTTTGTTTGCTTTTGGCGGGAAGCCGGCTGATGTTTGACAAATGTCAGGCTCAGATTAAACCCTAGAGATGATTTGATGGGCATTTAAATGGATGTGACGATTACGTGTCTCTCGAGAGTCTCAGAAGGACAACGAAAAGATTTTGTTTTGGCGAGATAAGAAATCAGACCGAGCATCTTAGTCGTACCGAGGACATGATGGTGACAGGCCAATAAACTTCTCCTCAAAAAGGTCAGCCACCCGTCCATTAGGAGTACTACTTTTTTATATATAGTTCCCGGAACCAACTTGTATACTCATTGGAACCGAGAACTATGGGACAGATGTTATTGGTATTTTCAAGCACTATGATATTTAAGCAGTACGGCAGGGGTAAAAGGGTAACTCCTTTCTTGATCGAGACCATTAATGCCGACCCGACCATTTGATATTACATACACCAACGGTAATGGGCCGAGCACTTAATGATCGGTGACCGACCGTTTAAGCTCGGATAACCGGGCATTATCAGATCGATAGCAGCATTCTCAGTTCAGATGACCATTGTGACCGAACTCTTAAAGACCGAGCAGATGGTGAGATATGTTCTAGGTGATAAGTCATCATATTTTTACGAGATAAGATGATAAATCATCCTATTTTATGGGATAAAATGATAAGTCAGTGTTCTTATAGGATAAAGATAGAAGCAAAGATAGTTTCGTCCAAGAGGTCTTGTGGGAAAGAGAAACCGTCTCTTTGCTAGTATAAATGGGAGGGGAAAGCATACTTGAAGAGGGGGCTAGTGAATAAGAAAACAAGAGAGAATTAGACTTGTAAACACAAAACAAATCGGCCAAGCATATTTCAGTAATAAAATTTCACCCGTTTTACGCCCGTGGATGTAAGTTGGATCTGATCCGCCGAACCACATTAAATCCCTTTGTTGATTGGTGTGTTCATCTATATTTTGCCAAATTTGCTTTTGGTTTCCCATAACAAAACAAATTCACAGTTGCATGAGGATTGTCTCGGGAGCAAAAAGCCCTTATTGCCACTGAGACCAAAATCAGCCGTCAACATTTGTTATTAATTACATTATTGCACTTTATTGTTTAATACGTTTATGAATTATGCATTTTGCCTTCATTTTTTATTTACGATTATAGGTGTGCAATCTTGTGTGTTGATTAAATTATCTCGTATGTGTTGCATGAGGCTTGGTTATACTATTGCTTAAATCTTCTCATTACAATTGGCATAAGTATTGGACCATTCCGAACCCAACGGTTTGAGGTCTTCCCTTGCGACGGGTGAGTGCGGCCTTAAATCATTTCCCAGTTCACTCTGGGTGGCAACTCCATTTTATTTCTCCGGTTTAGTCCCCCTGCGGGCTATTTCTTACTCCCGACCAGGTCGCGAGCCCGGACAGCGTCATCCACTTCTGTACCATGCCTGCACCAATGTCTCATGTCGTGCTAGCCCGATGCTAGGGTGCCGAAAAATCTGAACCTGGTTCGGCCTGAAAATAACTTTCTAGGGCGTGAGCTGGATTTAGGTAAAAAAGTCTAACTCGATTTTTATTAATAAAAAAATATTATTTTTAATTACATAAAATATTTTTTAAGGTACAATCTAGAAAAATAATAAAAACATTGAAATTCTTATGTTTTTTTCATTTTTAAGTAATAAAAAATTCAAAATTTAATTATTTTTTTCAAAAATAAAAATAAAAATTCATTTTTTAAAAAGCCCAGCCCGACCCAGCCTAATTGGCAAAGCCCGAGCCCTATCTAGCCCGTTGTCATTCCTACTGAGGTCTCAAAATTAAGCTGAAACACCCAAAATTACAAAGGATTGTCAAAACCTTTGGTCAAAAATCATTATTGTTAGGTTCAGGAGTAAAATGGTTTATGAGTGAAATGTATTCATGGTAAAAATGTCTTAAATAGTATTTTTCAAGGTGCTCCAATAGTGAAAATAATATCATTTTTGGATTCAAGGGAATTGAAAACCTTGTAAATGGTGGATTTTCTTTTCGGAAGTGGTTTCTTGCGAAAGCCTTTAATTGTGTGTATCGCATGACGTAATCCTGAGGGCATCTGTCTCAACATTTATATGGCGAATAGTTAAGTAATGTGATATTAATAAGGGAAATGCTAGCTAGTGCCCTTAGGGCACTCGTTACGAATTCATTTAAGGAAAATTTTGATAAGAAAAGAGAACAAATCATTAATGATTTGATAATTTTTTCATTCCTCATAAAAATGATATTACCGATTTAATAACAAGGGAGCATTGAGATTGTTTAATGGTATTTAACTGGGCAATAAAAAAAATGATCGTCAGTGTGATAAGATCGTTGTGAAAGATATTAAACTGATTGGGAACGTGTAGTAGGGGTCAGATGGGAGGGATGACCTTATTGTTCACCATGTTCTTTTTTTTGTCATAAGTGATAATGCCTTATAAACACTGTACCCTCTCCCAATAAGATATTTATAGGGGTTAGAGGGAAATCCTGAGATGTGGACTGTAGATACTGATGTGTAGGACCAATTTCGGATGGACTGAGAACAAGTGAAATTAGGGCTTAAATCGGAGTTCATAATGAAAATAAATATAGGACATGAAAAATTCTATAATATGGTGTGACTTGGAACACGTAAATACAATGCACCCACTATTTTATTGTTCAATGATTCGTGCCTTCATCAGAACAAAATCGATGAACCAAACATGCCACGTCCGCAACACACAGCGAGCTTATTGATGTCACTCGCAGAGGATTCCTACCTTGTAAGGGGATTTTACAATGATTAAGAACCAGCCGGTCCAACCAGTTCACCTGTGGACCAGTCCCCTGATCAGTCCGAGTGATCCCCAAAAATCTATCTGTCTTTGACTCGGTCCAATATTTGACGATCCGGCAGGTTGAACCATCACCTGGTCAAATCGGTCACGGGTTGAACGGGTTTTGGACTTTTTTGATTAATTTTTTTTATTCAAAATAAAAATAAAAATTAATTTATTACTATATTTTGATTATAATTTTGGTAAAAAAATTTATAATATTTTTAAAATATTAAAATTAATATTAATTACAATTTTTATTTGAAACTTTAATCATTTTTATTATATTTTTATATAAATACACAATAAAATAATAATTTATTATCGATCCCGATTGAATTTTAATCCGACCTCTGACCTTTTGACCCTCTCATTATCCCGAATCGATAGAACGTGTCGGGTCTTAAAACCCATTTCATATATGCCCCATCATTCAGGTGACACCACCCCATTGGTTGACCTGCATGTTTTACATCTGATGATCTTATTGACTTTGGCCCCCAAGGGGTGTGGCTTGGTGGTGAAGGGTCCAGAATCCCACCTTGAGGTTCTGGGTTCGAATCCAGGGGGTGCAACTTCTTGTAAGAGCCTGGGACAGCCGGGGGATTTACCTGCGCCGCGGCCCAGAATGGGTGGTTTGGTGGCGGGGTTTCCAACGATTTCAAAAAAAAAAAAAAAAGATCTTATTGACTTTGACTCATCGAACCGTCTTTAAGACACCACATGTCGGAGCCTTTGACCGATATTTTGACCGCATCTAGAGTGTTCATTTTTCTTGTTTCGACTAAATTCAAGGGCCCAAAATGTGCTACGTGCCTCCGTATTTTCTAGAAATATTGCCCTAATTTGTAAACCCGGCTAAGGTTCCAGAACCGAATCTGTTGGAACCGAACGGTTCTGGTTCCGGTTCCGGAACTGAACCGAAACCTAACCGGTTCGGTTAGGGTTCCTACCATAGCCCAACCGATTGGAACCGTTAGAACCGTTCGGTTCCATTGGTTCCAACCAGAATCGTAAGGTTCCGGTTGGAATCGGTTTGAATTTATATTATAATTTTTTTATTTTTTTTAGATAAGAATTTTATTTGTAATTATGTAATATAATAAATTTAAATTCATAATTTTAAATTATATTGATTTTTCAATCTCTATTTTTTATTTTCAATGAAGTTAAAAAAAAAAACAGATGGAACCAGAACCGAACGGTTCGGTTCTGGTTCCAGTTTCGGTTCCACACAAAGTGAAACCGGAACCAGACGGTTCGGTCCCGGTTCGGAGCCGAACTGCCGGCCGGGTCTACTAATTTGAAGTGGATCTGCAACATTCTTTTTAATCTAATGACTTATATTTATTTAAGTTTTCTATTTAAACAAACCACCTCCTCAACACATATTTTTTTTAACACGTATTTTTGAAAGCATATTTTTCTAAGATTATTTTTTGCCTCTCATTTTCTTCTTGGCTTAGGTTGAGTTATCATTAGAATATTTTTATTACTCTGGCCAGCCTAAATTTTTTTCTTGCTTTTACTTTTATCAAATTAATTGATGTGATATTTGATAGGGGTAGCAAAACGAATTAAAAAATTGAATTTATATCATATCATAAACGTATCGAGTCAAAATATGATTGATTTGTATTCAATTCGTTTATTAAATGAATCCTAACATCAGGATTAGTATAGTCATGATATTATTCAATAACATAATTTACCATAATTTATTTACATTAATTTTTCATAAATATATACATATGTGTTAAGGAATATTAAGGAATATTATTATGGAAATATATATTACGGAATCAAAATCCAAAAGAGAATTCCTAGTACTTTTAGGATTCGTGATTTTATTATATTTCCCTATTTTATGCAAGTTTCTTATATTCATTATTATTGTTCATTACTATATGACTTCTTTCCTATTTTGGTTTCTATGTAGCCTATATAAAAGCTCCCACCATTGTAAATTCATATAGAGTGAATTCAGACTTTCTTTCATTATCTAACATGGTATCAGACACTAGGTTACGACTTCTATAGTTTCACTATCTCTAATTCTCATCGTCGCATGGAGGATCACAACTACCGTCGTGACCCTCATGCGCCACCTTGCCCATCATCACCGCTACCTTCACTCAGCCACCCTTAGGTTTTAGCTCTCTCTCGGGCTTCCGCTCTCTCTCAGAATTTCACTCCATCTCTGTAGGGCTTCGACTCTCTGTCGAGATTTCATTCTCACTTTGGTTTTGGTTCTCTCGGGCTTCGGCTCTCTCAGGCTTCAGCACCCTCTCAGGATTTTACTCTCTCTCTGGCTTTAGCACTCTTGTGGGCTTCGGCTCCCCCTTCGGGCTTCATAGGTTAAAGCTCCTCATTGGGCTTCGATTTCCCCTTTGAGATTCGTAGGTTAAACCTCTCACTTGGGCTTCAGCTCCCCCTTCGGGCTTTGTAGGTTAAAGCTCTCAGGCATCTGCATCCTATTGGGCTTCGGCTCCCCCTTCTGGCTTCGTATGTTAAAGCTCTCAGGCTTCGGCTCCCCTTTCGGGCTTCGTATGTTAAAGCTCTCAGGCTTCGGCATCCTCTTGGGCGTCGGTTCCCCTTTCGGGCTTTGTAGGTTAAAGCTCTCAGGCTTCGCCGTTCTCTTGGCCTTCGGCTCCCCCTTCGGGCTTCGTAGGTTAAAGCTCTCATGCTTCACCATCCTCTTAGGCTTCGGCTCTCCCTTCGGGCTTCGTAGGTTAAAGCTCATCAATTAGCTCAAGGTTTCCAGCCTCCAAGTTTCAAAAGTTCCAATTTCAGGACTCCGCTCTCCGATTTCAAGATACAACCTCAAGCTTATTCCTTCGTCACCAACTTGAGTTTGAGGGGGGTGTTAAGGAATGTTAGGAATATTATTATGGGAATCTATATTACGGAATCGAGATCCAAAATAGAATTCCTAGTACCTTTAGGATTCATGATTTTATTATATTTCTCTATTAGATACAGATTTCCTATATTCATTATTATTGGTCATTACTATAGGACTCCTATTCTATTTTGGTTTTCTATGTAGCCTATATAAAGGCTTCTAACATTGTAAATTCATATAGAGTGAATTCAAGACTTTCTTTCATTATCTAACAATATGAAATATCAAATTAATATATTTACTAAAAGTACCTCATCAAATATCGACAATATAATTTTTCTACGGTAATTAGCCATAATTTCTCGAATTTTAATTGAAAATAACAATAACTGGCAAATAATAAAATGAATCCTAAACAAATAAACGAATCAATGAGCTTAAATTCATATTTGATTCTTTTAATAAATGAATCGAATCGAATCGAACTGACCATTTATTAAACGGATTCATTTTCTTAAACTCGAATTCACTCGAATCAAACGAATAAACGAATTCTAATACAAATTATCACCTCTAATATCTTAGTATGATATTGTTAAAACCAAGATAATTACTTATAAATTTTTATAATTTTTTGTATTGTATCTCATGAGGAGATCTTATTCAATCTTAAGAAAATTATGAAGATCAAGAGGGTTGAGATATAGGAATAGAATAAAATTACTTGCAAGTGTGAAGTTATAATTGAGTGGTTTTAATTGCTATTTAAATTTATACTTTTCTCTAATAAGATTGCTCGTTTATGTGTAGACTTAATCACATGTCGAGATTTCTATTATAAAATCATGATGATCAAAGGTTTTCTCGTAAAAATTGATCGTGTTACTCTTTAAATTATCGTTTATTTATTTTATCTTTGTCTAATATTTTATTTATTACTTTACTTTAATTTGGATGGTTATAATTATTGTGATTCACTGATCACTCTTGAGTATTTGAGGAAAAACCGAATTTGTTTATGTTACTTACAAGAATAGAAATTACAATACGTTTACAAAACTTATAAATGAAAAACCTCACTACACTCTATACAATACTCAACACTCTTTGGGATAATTTACATTCACTGGAAATGGCTATATTATAGCCAAGGTTGCACAAAGTTAATTCATGATTTTATGCAATAATTCACTCCTTGATTCATGACATTATCAAAAGCTGCTTGTTTGTTAGCTTTATTTTCAACATCACCTAAAGTTGGCTTGGAGGCTTCTTCATTAGTCTTCAAATGGTGGTTAGGATGTCTTACGCATATCCCATGCATGAAAGTGGCAATAGGATCTTACAATTCTCCCCATCCAGCTGCGTCTGAAGCAATTATCATCTTTCAGCTATGTCTCTGCACAACTCTAGCTTGTCCCGAGTAACCACATTTGTTAATATGTCCGCTGGATTCTCATCTTTATGGATCTTCACTAGTCTCAACAGTTGTTGATCCATCACCTCGATTATCCAATGATAGTGAATGTTAATGTGCTTCATCCAAGAATGATACATTGAGTTTTTGCTCAAGTCCAGAGCACTCTGACTGTCACAGTGTATCTTGGAGTCTATCTGCTAGATCCATAACTCTTGGAGAAAATAATTTAGCCATAATATTTCCTTTCCTGCCTCAGCTATAGCAATGTACTCAACTTCTGTTGTGGATAATACAATAAACCTCTGCAATCTCGACTGCCATGACACAGCTCCCCTGTAAAAGTTTAGATGAAACCTGATGTAGATTTCCTCCCACCAAGATCTCCTGCCATATCTAAATCTATATAGCCTTCCAAGATTGGATCAACTCCCCCGTAGCACAGACGAAACTTTGATGTACCATTGAGGTACCTGAGAATCCATTTGACTGCCTCTTAGTGTTACTTTCCAGGGTTAGAGAGAAAATGGCTCACTACACCCACTGCGTGTGCAATATCTGTCCCGGTATATACCATTGCATACATTAGGCTTCCAACAGCTGAAGAATATGGTATTGATGACATCCCCTCTATCTCTTTCTTGGATGGGGGACATGAACTCTTGCTCAATTTGAAATTGTGCGCTAGCGGAACGCTGACTGGTTTGGCTTTCTGTATATCGAACCTCCTGATTATCCGTTCAATATAACTTTCCTGTGAAAGCCATAACTTCTTATTCTGTCTGTCACGAATAATCTCCATTCCCAAAATCTGTTGAGCTAGTTCTCAATCTTTCATGTCGAAAGATTTAGAGAGTTCCTTCTTCAGCTGGTTGATCTTCGCTGCTTCTCGTCCAACAATCAACATGTCATCTACGTATAGTAGAATAGCAATGAAATTTTCATTTGGAAACCTTTGGATGTATAAAAACTGATCCTGCTGCAGTTCTTTTGTATCCTTGACCCACCATGAATGAGTCAAACTTCTTGTACCACTGCCTCGATGCTTGCTTGAGCCCGTACAAGCTCTTTTTCAGCTTGCAAACAAGGTTTTCTTTTCCTGAAACCTTGAATCCTTCTGGCTGCTCCATGTAGATTTCTTCATTTAGATCATCGTGAAGAAATGTTATTTTGACATCCATATGTTCAAGCTCCAAGTTCAATCTGGCTACCAAACCTAAGATGACTCGGATTGAAGCCATTTTTACCACTGGTGAAAAGATCTCATCAAAGTCAATTCTCTTTTTCTGTAGGAATCATTTGACTACTAACCGAGCTTTGTGTTTCACCACTTTTTCGCTACAATCTTTCTTGAGCTTGAATACCCATTTGTTCTTCAGTGCCTTCATTCCATGTGGGAGCTTGGCTATCTCATAAGTGATGTTTTCTGCAGAGATTCCATTTCATCTTGAATTGTGTGCATCCATTTGTCTTTATCTTTATGAGATAAAGCTTTGTTGAAGGTTTCTGGCTTCCCCTCGTCAGGAAGCAGAATGTATTCAGATCCTAAGTATCCTGATGATGGAATTCGGCCTCGCTCAGATCTTCGTACTAAAGGTTCACTATTTTTTGGCTGTCTGTCGTCATCCAGATTTATGAATGATCTTGTAGCTTCTGATAGAGCAGGTTACAACCCCCCCGCTCAAAACCACCTTCCTCCTCTGATTCTGCTTCTGGCATATCTTTCACCCCATCATCATCTGTGGCCACTCGTGTTGGTGCTGGGGTTGTGTCTGGATTTGCATCAGCATTGTTGGCACTGGAATTAGAAAACGCCTTGGGCTTTTCAATATCTTCTATTATCTGGTCTTCGAGAAACACTACATCTCTGCTTCTGATGACCTTCTTTTCCTTTGGGTCCCATATTATGTATCCAAATTCCTCGTCTCTATAGTGTTGGACAGTTATGACCCATAGCGTCACTGTTTGTAAAAGACATTGTGTTTTGTAGAAAATTAACTTTGTAATAATGAAATTTCCTTTTACCGATTTGTGATTCATTTACTTTGATATATATGAATGGTAAAAGTCCATATGATTAGTTCCGGATTGAGATGATATGAGACAGTATCAATCCATAAAGGTTTAATCATTATATATCCCTAGTCGTAGTATTATCGAGACTGGACATCGATAATGCGGAATAGACTAGTATTTCACTTGTACGCGTTGTGAGGGCATAACGGTATTGTTCTCATATGTTTAAGTATATGATACTTATGCAAGTGCGATAGGAGGTTGTGTTTTACCGATGGTACGGAAAACAGCTTCGCTCTGGATAGACCCCGCGGAATCTCATTGGTAGTATGTATATGTGTCTATGGGAGTCCGCTTCAGGGTAGGTGTATTTGGTCTTAACCTGAGACTTGCATTGATAGTACTTGCGATAATCGGTAAACTTTGGTTTTGGTCGTCCAGGGCTTTAACAGGTTCTGTGTACGCCTCTGCTGGGTTTATTGGGAATCGTAGTGTATTGGATGTGATGTCAAGACAGAAGTATCACTTCAGACATATGGAGATGATGATCACGCAGGGATTCAGAACTAGTTCTCTATAGTGTTGCAACCATCGGGATATTATGACAAGGTCATGATTATCCGATACAAAGAGACTAGTTGCTTGATATCCGATATGTGCTTCGTACGGGGTAGACACTATTTCAGCCTCAGGCCTTGCACGTGACATCTGATACTGGATCACAATACGTAATACTACGGTATACTACGCTTGATAAAGATCATATATTCCAGTAAGAATATTTCTGGAGAATTGGGAAGACATGGCGCTTTGCTAGAAGCCAACCTTGTCTCGTAAATCGGTAAAAATGTAGTACTTGGTACGTACGTATTAGGATAGTCCGACGACCGTATTTGCTGCCAACATATCCAGGGATCTCTTGGGTCACTTCCCGAAGATTCACCAATGACGTATGATTCAAACTTAATAATCTGGGATTAATTACGGAGAGATTTTATCTTGGATAAAGTACTATTTGAAGAGAGAGAAAGATTAATTTGGAATTAATTATTAAAATAATATATTCGATATATTATTCGGAATTGGATTTCAACGCGAAATTAAAATTAGATTTTAATTCGGGCAAACGAGTTAATTTAGAATTAATTCGTTAGCGACGTGAATAGTAATTTTGCTAGGCATAATTATTTAATTAAATTTGATTCAAATAACGTCGAGATCGAAGTTCGTTAA
The DNA here is from genome assembly GCA_019454045.1 of Zanthoxylum bungeanum. Lineage (NCBI taxonomy): Eukaryota > Viridiplantae > Streptophyta > Magnoliopsida > Sapindales > Rutaceae > Zanthoxylum > Zanthoxylum bungeanum. Next base: position 22,767 of record SKCR01035195.1, read on the forward strand.
TTTGGAATTAGAGAACCCGAGCCCGGGAGTGTTTGCGGGCCCACTCGTATTCAGAATCGAGTGGGGCCCACATGTCACATCAACCATCACATCACATGTCACTTTGATTGATGTGTTTAGGTGTGGTAGTTAGAGTGGAGTGTAAGACACTCCAAAATCTATGACATGTAAGACTTTAACCAAATCCACACATTTGGTATTGTTTGTTTATTATTATTTTGAAACAAAACAAGTCAAACATCTCTCTCTCTCATTCACTCCACCTTGGTTGAAACTTGGTAAAGGTTTTTGCTCTCCATTTTCTTTCATTTTTCTTGAAAATTTGAGAGAAAGATCTTGAAGGTTTTTGTTGCAAATACCTTCAAAGGGCTAGCACTCATCTAGAATCATCAACAGGTGATAGGGAAACCAACTCAAGGATTTTGGAATCAAAGAACAAAGTTTGAAGATTACTATTCATCTTGGCCGAATATAAAGCTTATTGGAGGAGGAAAATTTTGTTGCTCAACGGATCCACAACTGATCGTTGTAAGTATGATTCTGCCATACTTCTCCGTTTATTCATTCTTATTTCATGCTTATATGATCTTGGGACACTTTATAGAAACCCCACAATGGTATCATTGAGCTTAAATGAGCATGAAATTTATTAGGGTAAAATTTGGGGAAAATCAATTTGAGCATGTTTTGATTGAATTGGATGGTTGAGTATGCTTGTATGTTGATATAATGAGATGTGACAAGAGTTCATCCAGTTAGAGACATAGATATATAGAGATAAAATGAAATAGAAAAGCTTAAAGAGGTCTACCTATGAAAGTGAAGAGAGAAAGATAAAAGCTATGAGAGAATTAAGTCAATATAAGGATATAGAATCAGAGCAGTAAGCAAAACACAAAAACCCACAAGTATTAGAGTTGCCTAGCAGACTTAAGATTCCATTCCTACTTAGGAAATCCTTCAAGTAATCCAATAGTCTTCGAGATCCTCTCATAACTAGTGAATTCTACAAGTATCAGAGAATAGCCAGGGGAACAACGGGAGTAAGAAGTCTAGAGTAATCTTGAGAACCTTACGGACACAGATCTTAAAATGATTTAAAGAACCCCAGAAAACGCAAACCCCGACCTACGTTCCCAAATGCGAAACATGAGTGACTATTTATTTTACATATAGTAATTCGATAGAGATAAAATCTTAGATCACCTAATCTTTGAATTCTTCAATGAGACCAGACAAATGAGTTACCCATGATAGAGCCTACCTCATAGGCATAGATAATCATATGAGATCTGACAAGAGTTCATCCAGAATTTGGAAAGTAGATCAGTCTAAAGTTAGTAGGAATCCATGAGAATATACAAGAATAGACCCGTGAGGATAAAGAGAATTAGAAGTAACAAAGCAACAGTATGAAGCGTAATATAGAGTGTCATAACCAAAAACTACAGCAAGAATGGAGAATAAAGATTTGGGAAGCATGAGAAATACAGAGTAAGATAGAGATAGGGAAATAGAAACAGATAAGAAATGAAGGAAGTATAAATTAGAGACATGAAGTTAAGTAATAAAGGATAATACCAAGGCTAGCAGTAAAGATAAGCACGGTAAGATTAGAATAGAATAGACGATGAATAGATCAAAGAAAAGGTTCTTTTAATAAGTAAAAAACTCTTCTTACTTGGAAAATTTTCTTTGAGTCGATTCAGTGTTCTGTAAACCATCTCTTATAAGTAGCGAATCCTATGATTAACCAAAGACCGTTATAAGATGGGAAAGAAAGAAAATCAGGGACGATCAAGAAACTTTCTAATAGTCACAAATGCCAATAGAGAAAGAGAGACTTTAGGTCCTTCGAAACTCAATTTATGAACAAACAAGGTATAATAATAATTGGAATAATAGATAGTTCCCCACAGTCAAGAGCTCCAATAGATAGGACTTTTTACCCAGATTATCATTCCTTCGAGATACCAGTCAAAGAAGTTATCCTGATAGAGTCTACATCATACCTATTCTACATGAGCAATAGACTACATCTGGACATAAAGTACTAGAACAAGGATAAAGAAACTTTCTAAGGCATAAGGAAAATGACTAGTGAGATGTGAGCAGCTCCTAATGGTATGGACGACCGTGAGAAAAACCCAAAAGGGGTTCTATTTAAGAGATAAAGAGGACTTTGACAGGAACATCCACCTAGGAGAAAGATCAAAGAAGCTTTGAGAGTATAAAGAAGGAAACACTTAAGATAGTTCACAGATTAAGGAAGTTAGAGTAAGGATTTCTAGGCTAGCAAAGGATCATAAGAAAGTCAGATATCGTAAAAACCACAGATAAGCTGAGCTAGTAATGATTTATAGGAAAGCATTAGGATAAGTATAAAAATAAATCTATAAGATTGGAAGTATTTAAGAAAATAATAAGTGTATCAGTATGGACGACAGTATAAATAGAGCAAATCAAGGTTTATAGCAAAAACAGGATGTTCAGATTTGAAGACAAATAAAGAAACAACTCACAATTGGTCTTAATAGTAAGAAGTATAGGAAGGGAATAGAGCATGCAAATGGTATGAGAATTGTATGGAGTAGCATGGAAGTGATTGAATCAATGATAGTTGTAGGACCCTAGAACTTAGTAAAGTAAATAACCATACAAATGACCCATCACTAACTTCAGTATCATAATGGAAAACAAAGGAATATAATGTGAAGATAGTAAGAAAGGAAACAGAAGTGGTAGAAAGATTTAATACGAATAGTGGAATAAGAAAAGAAGTTGGAGACAATAAAATCAATGAGGACTTCGGGGTAATTAATAGGAGTAATGAACTTCATGTCGCAATCTAACGAAGTGTTATGAGGACTTAAAAATATAAGAAACTATGATAAAAAGGATCAAGAAGTTGCAAGAATGTAAGGAAGCAAACCCAGGGTAGTACAGAGATAATATAACGCAAAGATAATCAAGTAAAGAATCGAAGATGGTTGAGGGAATTTAGAGTTTAGTAATGAAATATCTAACGAAGGAAAATAATTAAAGGGGTTAGATAAGAAGCATGGGGAGAGATATTCAACGTTACAATAAGTGAAGATAACGTAGAAGACCTATGACCTCAAGGAAGTAAGTACGAAGAATATAGCAGATGATTCATAGAAATAGAAGTAACCAACTTATCAAAGATCTCATGGCATTAAGAAGGATTTTAGGAAAAGTGTAGAGTATGACTTTAGTAGTTGAAGAGAATAGAGTTTTCCAAAGAGCAAAGAATAAGGAGTAGGAAGACTAAGATTAAAAATGAATCTTTATAATGAAATAAGTCCTTTAAGAATGATAATAAATAGATTACAGTAGTACCCAGAGAAAGAGCGTAGTAATCACAGGAAGTTAAGTAATAAAAGGAGTAAATGGACAGTATAAGGAAAAATCATTAAGGAATATGCTTCTAGAAAGATCTGATAAAATGCAGAGTAAATAATTGATAAGTGAGCTGGAGTAAGGTCAGAAGAGGTAAATCGAAAAGAGGTTTTGGTTGTAAAACCTAGTGTAGGAAAAGACATCAGAGAGATATACACGAAAGCTCTAGGTAAGGGCATATAACATCAAAACACCGAGAGTTCGAGATTAGTTCCCCACCCTCCCAACCCTCACACGATACCGATAATAAATGGGACGGAAGTGTAACCTTGAGATACTCCAGGAGCAAGTACAAGAGTAGTGATAATAAGAAAAGAAAAGACAGTCCAAGTAATAGATGCTAAGAGGAAACATTGGATAAACTAACAAGAGAAAAAGTAATACCTAAGTATAGGATTGTTGGTTTCTATTAAGGTCCCAAGATCGATTATAAGCATGAAATAATGTGTGAATAACAGTCAACGGAGGTGCTGAATACTCACATCGATCGGTTGAGACGATAGAAGAGGCAACAAAATTGATTTTCTCCCCTTCAATTTGTGCCACTGTAGTGCAGTCCACTGCCTTGAAAATTTCAGATTTGAGTCCAAGAAAGAAGCTCCAAGCTTGCGTCAAACGGTTCCCGGCTCATGGGTGGGCTTCCCTATCACCTTCGCATGTCTCGTAAGTGTGCTAGCACTTGAGATTTTGCCACAAAATCCCACTCTTGGCTTCCCTACTGCTAGGCATTTCACAGCAAACCAGAAGGTTTATTTTGGCCCCTTGGGCGTGAATGGAAGAAGAGAATGGAGAGAGAGAGTTGTTATTAGGTTTGTCAAATTTGTGTATTATATATACACATTTGAATTTCAAATGCATTTCATTTGAATTTGCTTTCAAAAGTCAAACAATTAAAAGCCAACAACCACACATCAACTTACATCATGTCACATCACTCAATCAATCAAGTTATCAAGTCACATCACTCAAAGTGACAAGTGATTTTTCGTTTGAAACGACTAGCGATTTAATGCTTGATAAAAGTCGACAAACTCATTTTCCTAACAGACTTTATTATCCTTGACATGGAGGAAGACGAAGATATGCCCATCATCCTCGGGAGACCATTCTTGGCTACCGGTCAAACCATTATTGATGTACAAAAAAAGGGACCAAGAAGTAAAATTCAATATTTCAAAGCCAAAAAATTCCCGAATGATGAAAAGAATAAGGAATATTTCAAACTTGATGTGAAAGATAGTACCATCCAGAACCCAAATGAAAAGCAAAGTTCAACCGACAAAATTAAAGTATGTCAACTGCCTGAAGATAAAGCGTACTGTATACTGAATAAGTTAAATTTTGAACTACAAGCAACTGAAGAGAAAAGACTCCACCAACTCAACGAATTGGAGGAATTCCACATACAGCCTTTCGAGAATGCCAAATTGTATAAAGAAAATGCCAATAAGATATATGATAAGAAGTTAATGCGTATACAATTGGAACCGGGGCAACGGGTATTGTTCAACAAATCAAGGTTGAAATTTTTCCTTAGAAGGTTAAAATCACGACGGTTAGGTCCTTTCTTAATCACTCAAGTTTTACCAGATAGAACCATTGAGTTACATGATCTCAATTATAATGAAACATTCAAGGTTAAAGGTAAGCATGTCAAGCACTACTGGGGAGAATCATTGGAGTGATAAAAAGAAAATGTCACACTTTTAAATCCAGCCTAACGTTCGGGCTGTCATGTCTAGTTGACGATGTTAAACTTAGCGCTAGCAGGTAGGCAACCCATGCAAATTGTGTATATATTCAGATTTAGTGTGTTTTATTTTTTGTGTGTTTAATTTTTATAGGTAAAGTAACATTTCAGGATGGAAGACGTTCTCGTAAATCTTCACAAGCAATTTCCTTCCCTCCCTCAAAACTCTATGATGAAAGTCTACAAAGCTCACTTGGAATGAATGAGACTTCTGATTATCAAAGGTACTCATAATGACATTCGTTGGATTATTGAAGCACGGGTTCGATTGGCAGATGAGTCCTCTGACTCTTTTATTTCATATCTACCTGGTTTAGGAAGAAACACCTATGCTAAGAAAAGAAGAGCTAAAAGACTAGGCGTTTGCTATAAATATGCACGCATGACATGTAATATTCATTGTCATTCTTTAGGAATGGTATTTAATAACCGTGAAGATAAAATTAAATTCATTAGGGATGGCTTGAGTAAGGAGTCTTTGAATGACATATCATTGACTCTTGAGATGCATCCCAGTGAATGTGTGCATCACGCAATTCACATGTTACATACATAATTCCAAAAAGAAATACAACATTTAAGTCTTGAGAATCTGACTCTAAAAGACCATGTTTATCAATTTATAAGAAAATTGGATGTGAAGCTTGTACCTGACGCATAGACGTCATTCAAGCCATTACTTCTTGTAAATATTATTATCTCTTTGTATTTATCTAATAATTATGATTTGTTTTGTTATTTTCTTTTATTTTCTCCGACAGGATCCAAACTTTTTGACTTTCACGATATATTTTATTGTTTAGCTAATAATTGTCATTTGGTTGGTACTAATGCTATTATTACTCATCGTTTTTTAAGATCTATAAATTCAGCTCATCATTGCACTCTTGAAGGCATCCAGATTTGAGAAAGAAATACATAAAAAAAATGGAAGCAACTTCAAGAAGACGAGTTGTAAACATCTGTGTGTTTTGCGGTACTAGTGTTGATTCTAACCAGAATTCATTGGGGCAGCACAGGAATTGGGTCGAGTCATAGCTGAAAGGAATATGCAACTAGTATATGGTGGTGACAATCTTAGACTAATGGATTACATTTCAAGGGCCGTACATGAAGGAAGTAGTCAAGTTCTGGGAATCATCTCAAAACCATTGGCAGAGGCGAATCTAATAGGACCATCAAATTTAGAGGAACTTATCGTGCCAGGTATATCCAAACGACTTGTGGAAATGATTAACCGTGATGATGTTTTTATTGCTTTGCCAGGTAGCTTAGGTATGATGGAGGATATTTTTATAGTACTATCTTGGGCGAACCTGAACATACACCAGAAACTGATTAAACTGTTTAAAGCTGGTGGATTTTATGATTTTCTTTGTGTGTTTCTTGATGATGCCTCGAGAAATGGGTTCGTATCAAAACCTATAAAAGAAATCATTTTCACTGCCAGAACTGTCAATGATTTAATTGACCAAAATTTACCCTTTGAACCACAAATTGACTCTATCATTTCCAAGATAAACCGGTCTGATAATGATCGTGGTAAGAAGCGTCGGATAAATCTAAATCTTAACCTTTAATTTTCTTTTTAGATGTAGAATTTCACTTAACCAGGTACTGTTTCTAAATTCTTCTTCTATTTTTTAAGATATTGAGGATAATGTCTCATTTAGATTTGGGGGAGGGAAATAGTTGACTAGTATCTTGTTTTTATTTTTTGATTTTAGTCAAAAATTTTCAAAAAATTCAAAAAAAAATTAAAAATATTTTGTTTTTTGTGTTTTTAACTTGACTAATCGGGTGAAATTGATGTGAGATAACTGTGTAAGGAATTTCCACTCCTGAAACGTAACTCAACCTATTTCGTAACAAGTTAATTTTTGTTTATTTCCTTTTGAATTATTTAATTTATGAAATCTCCATAATACTGATTAAATTGAATCTTCATATGCGATCCATATACTCAGTTGACAAGTATTATCAACATGCATGGTAACATACGACCATGAGTTGTAAGTGAAAATTTTGTATTATTCAGTGCTCTAGTTTAATTGGAGGAAGCATCTAAAAAGCAATGAAAAAACACATTGGAGATCCGAATAATTAAGTCCATAGATGTGTTTTAACACCTAGTGCCCTAAAGCCAACTAGCTTGGGAGTCACTGGCCTAAAGCTCGCTATATGGATTGAAGATGTTAAAAAAAAAGATATCTGAAATCCGAGTAATTAAGTCTGTAAGGGTGTCTTAGCACCTAGTGCCCTAAAGCCAACTGGCTTCGGAGTCACTGGCCCAAAGCTCGCTACATGGATTGAAGATGTTATAAATTAAAAAAATATATCTAAAATCTGATTAATTAAGTCTGTACGGGTGTCTTAACACCTAATACCCTAAAGCCAACTGGCTTGGGGTCACTGGTCTAAAGTTCGCTACATGGATTGAAGATGTTATAAATAAATAAAAACCATTGCAAAAAAAAAAGTTTGAATTTCGATATAACTTTAGGACAAAAATATTACTCTAATTTCAACTACACTTGTGAATATTGTGGTCATAATGATTTGATTAATACCTTGTTGGTTGGTATATGAAGAATGTTAAAAATAATCGGAGAATTTACTTATTTCGTAATTTAGAAAGAAATAAAATAATTATTAACTTGAATAAGACATTTCACTTGTTTAGTCACTAAATTATTTATTCTCTTTTCTTTTGTCTTTTTATTTTGTGCATTAGATTGACTTTTGTGGGTATCGTCAGTGTAAGCCCTCATTAGACTACAACTCGTCCACTGGGGACACCTAGGGTTTAAAGGCTTGTTGCATACGTTAAATACAACCGTGATCCCTACAAAAGTCGCTTAGTTTAATTTTAATTGTTTATTATATTTTATTTGTTATTTTTCTCGAGGACTAGCAAAATGTTAGGTTTGAGGGTGTGATGAGCGGAAAATACTTAATAAGGATAAAACCTAGACTTGACATTTTGATTTTGGAGATTGGAAACTTGAAATGGTGTTCTAATGAAGTATAATTTCGGAAATTCTAATTTTGCGTAATTGTCGTATTTTGGCCATAACTCTTTACTCCGATATCGGATTGAGGTGATTCAAATTTCAGATTAAAGAAGACTCAAAGATCTATAACTTTGAAGTTCATAATAATTTCAAATTATGAAGTTTCCATTACCGAAATGGATAAAATATCTGGAAGTGTGTTATGTATAATTATTAAGGTCATTTTCAAAACAAAATAATAATAAAAAAAATAAAAAATAAAAAATAAAAATTTCAAATTTCCACAAAACATGCTTGCATGTTTGGTGAAAGATTTGGTGCCATGTTTGGTGAGTAATTGGTGGAGAAATTGGTGGAAGCCTTTATATTTGCCTATAAATACCAAGTTAAACTTTGTAAATTTTTCATGCTTTCTTTGGAAGAATTTCTCCTTGAAAACCTAAAGGAAAGTGTCTTGTATATTTATTTTAGTTTTCTTGAATTTTCTTTTTATTTAATTATAAAATTTTGTGTGTTTTCATTTACAACATGAGCAGGTAATCTCATTCTGCTGGGGTGACAAGGTAATATTTTTAATATAATAAATTAGATTAATCTCCATTATTTTAATTAAAATTTGGATTAATTAGTTACCGCTTATATGTCCGGTTTAGGTGACAACCTTATTTACCGCCTATATGGTATATTTTACATTCGAGACGTAGTTTCCGCCTATATAGTCGGTTTAGGTATAACCTTGTTACCACCTATATAGTCGGTTAGACTTAATTAAGACAAATAGAATTTCAGCCTTTATGGTCTGGTTAAATATAATTAATTAATCGGTAAACATTGATAATAAGAGAGATTTCTAATTTTGAAATATTAAAATGGATCATTTAACCCTAGTATTTTCTTTCATTATTGTAATTTTACTTTTATTTATTTTCAAGTTATTTTTTTATGATGTTTTGTTTAATTAAGTTTTTAGTAATCTAGATATGTGTTGTAACTAAATACATAATCCGAGATTGTGGTGAATTCCAATATCACCCGTTTGTAAGGGGTTATTTTGTGTGTTGGGTAATATAAATGTTTATTTATTAAGTCTTAAGCTTAATGCTTCTTATTAACTAGCCATTAATAAGATCTGGTAAACTTAAAATAAACTTGACGAAGGAATTTTAGGTTTCAGCCTTAGACTTAATAGCCCACGATCTCCCTTAAGGATTATATACCTTTTAATAGATTTCCTTCCAGGATAGACATATACCTGTCGGGCGGGGGTAGCCATAATTGGAACTTAATCTTAATGAATTCAGGTAATGGTTGACATAGACATATGATTAATTGGGTTATTTGGGTATTTTCACCTGACCATCTACAGAGGCTTTTGCATATATTTGTGTTCCAGGTTAATAAACCGATATTTTACACAAACACGAGATAACCACTTCATCTTTAAAAAGTTATTGGAAGAATTTACAACCCTGGATAGTTTTATAATAATGATTTTACCTTTAATTCACCTCTGCACTATTTTATTTAATTGTCTTTAGTTTAAAATCACCATCCAATCAACAATGAAATTTATTAGATACTCGTAAACATTCAACATCATAAATTAATAGCCTAGGTATTAAGTCTTCGTGGGATCGATACTTTTTATATTACTTGAGCAATACGTGCACTTGCGTAACGTGTGTGTTTACCACTGATCATGAAGCTTTGTGAAGGCCTCTAAATTGCACTAAGATTTGCATTACCTGCTCACCCAAAGTCGAATGAGCAAGTGGAAAGAATGAACAAGTCAATCAAGAGTAATTTGAAGGCAAAACTCGGGTCTTGCAAGGGTTTATGGGTTGAGGAGCTGTCAGAGGTGCTATGGGCATATCAAAAACGTATAAGGATTCTATGGGTGAAACACCTTTCTCACTTGCCTATGGGTGTGAGGCGGTCATCCCAGCAGAGATCGCGATGGTAAGCCATCGGGTGAAATATTTTGAAGAATGGCAGAATGAAGACCTGGTAAAACATCATCTTGATTTGATAGAAGAGAAAAGGGAAAAGGTCGGTAGTAAAAATGGTCGTATATCAGCAAATAATATCCCAATTTTATAACAAGAAGGTTCAAATTCTTGGAGATTTGGTCATGAGATGGGTTATTTTGAACTCCAGAATGCCTGAGGAATGATCATTATGAACCAAATGGGAAGGGCTATATAGAGTGATCGAAATCATCAGGACGGGTACCTATCTCTTGGAACAGCTGGATGGTACCCGACTCAAGAAACCTTGGAATGCAAAGATGCTAAGGAAGTACTTTCAATAACTCCTCGAATCATGGCCATTATTTGAGCCACCTGCTTCCGGTTCTCCCTACGAGCTCGGATCACAGAGACTTTTTTAGAGAACTGCTCAAAGATCTTGAGAAATATATTTTTAATGAAAGCCTATCTTAGAATGATCCTCAAAGAGTTGTAAGAAGGGCAGAAGATCCCATAAATATGAATAAGATTTTCCCATAACAAACTTATTTATCATTCTTGTTTATTATTTGGATGGGAAAACATGTTTGATATTCTCATGAGATACTCGTAATCCGGACTCGTGAAGAGATAAGGATCAAGTGGGAAGACCACGAACCCTCATTACTCACCATTCCCCGATGTCATTATCAAACTCCTGAGGTGGAGCATGACTACTCAAAGATCTGTATTTTTAGGAATATGACATAAAAACCTGTGTGGCATTTGGCGCCTTGGGGCAACCATAGCATGTTAGGCGAGAGGACCGCGTGGCATTTGGTGCCCCCAGGTAACCATAGCATGTATGGATTGAATACAATAAAGACCCGTGTGGCGTTCGACACCTCGGGGTAACCATAGCACGTTTGGTGGGAGGGTCAGCATGGAGTTTGGCACCCCCAGACAACCGTAGCACGTATGGAAGGAAAACAACTTAAGTACTATGGTACCATTGGGTTGGCATAGCACGATGGAAGGCCCAAGAACCTCCGTGGTGTTTGAAGCCTCGGGATATGCCTAGTACGGGGAGGGATAATGCCACCGTGGCATTAGCCATTCCCTTTCGGATCCTCTAGGTGCATAGCTGTTAGTGTTAGTGTTCATAGAACATGCCAAGGATCTATTCAGCAAGAAAGTGGGTGATTAAGGTCATTAAAAGTTGCAGAATTACATACAATGATCGAATTTGAATTTCAAAATTTTGAGATGAGAACTCCAAGCTTTGAGTGATGATTCAAACCCTTGAGTTAGTTTCCCTATCACCTTAGAAGACTCCTTGAAGTGCTAGCTTTGTTGATTTTGAAAAAAAAAATCAAAGAGATGGGAGAAGCATGCTCACGCCATTTCTTGGAGTGTATTTTATGTTGTGTTCAAAGAATGAGAGAGAGATTAATTTTGGTAAAAGGCTTTTACCCTTTTCACCTAAACTTGATAGTTGAGAGTCTTGGTTTCACAAAACCAAAACTTGGTGGTTGAAAAGCAAGTGGTATTGGCTTAATTGCCAACCACTCTCACAACGACCACTTCACACATGTGAAGTGAGCCCCACATCCATTTTGAATTCAAAATTCAAAAGGTCTCTACGAGTGTTTACCGCGGCTCAGATTCGTTTAATCTGATTAAATAAATATTCGTCGCTAAGTAATTAAATCTAATTTAATTAAATAATGATGCCTCGCAAATATATTACGAACGTCATTTACGAATTAATTCTAAATTAATCTGTTCGCTCGTATTAAAGTTTGACTTTAATTTCGTATTGAAATCTAATTCCAATTAATATATCAGATATATTAATTTTAGCCCTTTTAAATAAACTTAATAGAAAAATCAAATTTAACTATTAAATTTATTTTACCGATTAATTCCAAATTAATCGCGTTCTCTCTCATCCGAACAAATTCAATCCCAAATTAAATAATACCTCAATTAATCTCAGATTAATTTTCTCTCTCTTATTAATCCCAGATTAATTCTAATCGAGTCAACTGTCATCGGTGAATCTTTGGGAAACGACCAATAGACCTCTGGATATGTTCGCAGTAAATCTGGTTATCGAACTATCCGATTAAGTGTGTATCTCGTACCACGTACTTACCGATTTACAAGACATGGTTGGCTTCTAGCAAAGCACTGTGCCTACCCAATTCTCCAGAAATATTCTTTATGGAATATATAATCTATGTCAGGCGTAGTATACGTATTATTGCGTATTTCGATCTAGTATCAGATGTCACATGCAAGGCCTGGGGCTGGAATAGTGTCTGCCCCGTAAGAAGCATATATCGGATCACAAGCAACTAGTCTGCTTAATTGGATAATCATGACGTTGTCATATTATCATGATGGTTGCAACACATTAGAGTACCAGTTGTGTATCCATGAGGGATCATCATCTTTATATGACTAGAGTGATACTTCCATCTTGACACGACATCCAATACTCTACGATTATCAACAATCCCAGAAGAGGCGTACACATAACCTGTTAAAGTCCCGGACGACCAAAACTAAAGCGAAATGATTATCACAAGTATTAGCGTTGCAAGTCTCAGGTTAAGACCAAATACACATACCCTGATTCAGATTCCCATAGATATATTGTCATACAACCAATGGGATTCTTTGGGGTCTATCTGAAGCGAAGTTGTTTCCGTACTGTTGGAGTTTGCTAAGGTCTCAATGATCAATAAACAAGCATGAAACATAAGTGAATACATACGAGGGAGTTGCGGAATACTCACATCGATCGGTTGAGCGACGCGCGAGGCAACAAAAATATTTTCTGCCCATTGGACTGCTCATGGCAGTGAGCTGCAGTTGGGCTCCATTTTCGGCCATCATCTTCAAGAATCCAAGCTCCAAGCTTCGTCAAATGATTCCCGGCTCATGGGTAGACTTCCCTATCACCTTCGCATGACTTCGTAGTGTGCTAGCACTCCCGATTTACCACAAAATCAAGACACTTCTCCCTTCACTGCTCCCGGTTTTCAACAAAAAATAGAAGGATTTTCAGCCCATTGGGCGTGTGTGTGGAAGAGAGAGAAGAATAGGATGAGAGAGAGAGAGATAAATGTGTAAGTGTTTTGGTAATTGATTTCTAAAATCATATACCAAATTTTCATTACAAAAGTCAAAGGCAAAAATAATTAAATGCCTTCCAACTACCACATCACTATTCACATCATTCAAGTGTCAAGTCACATCACTCAAGTTGTCAAGTCACATCACTCAAAGTGACAAGTGATTTGACGCTTGAAGGGACTAGCGATTTGACGCTTGATGCGACTAATGATTTGACGCTTGATTTGACTTGCGTGCCGCACTCGAATTCAAAATGAGAATGCGCTCGCAAACAATCTCGGGCTCGGGTTCGTTAATTCCAAATTAACGAATTCTTCGTTACGTCGTAATTAAATCTAATTTAATTAAATAATCATGCCAAGCATAATTACTATTCACGTCGCTAACGAAATAATTCCAAATTAATTTGTTCGCCCGAATTAAAATCTAATTTCAATTCCTCGTCGAAATCCAATTTCATTTAATATATCGAATATATTAATTTACCGATTAATTCCAAATTAATCGTTCTCTCTCTATAAATGATATTTTATCCTAGATAAAATATCTTCGCAATTAATCCCAGATTAATTTTCTCTCTCACCAAATTAATCCCAGATTAATAAAAGTGCGAGTCATACATCATTGGTGAATCTTCGGGAAGTGGCCCATGAGATCCCTGGATATGTTGGCAGTAAATACGGTTGTCGGACTATCCGAACACGTAAATACCAAGTACGACGTTTTACCGATTTACAAGACAAGGTTGGCCTCTAGCAAAGCGCCATGCCTACCCAATTCTCTAGAAATATCCTTACAGGAATTTAATATCTGTATCAGGCGTAGTATACATGGTATTGCGTATATCGATCCAGTATCGGATGATCACATGCAAGGCCTGGGGCTGGTACAATGTCTGCCCCGTACGAAGCATATATCGGATAACGAGAAACTAGTCTCTTTATTATCGGATAATCATGACCAAGTAATATTATCCCGACGGTTGCAACCTTTTTAGCGAACCAGTTTTGTATCCATGCGCGATCATCATCTCCATATGACTGGAGTGATACTTCCGTCTTGACATCACACCCAATACACTACGATTCTCAATATACCCAGCAGAGGCGTACACATAACCTGTTAAAGCCCTGGACGACCAAAACCACAGTATATTGATTGTCGCAAGTATTAGCGGTGCAAGTCTCAAGTTAAGACCAAATACACATACCCTGATTTCGGACTTCCATAGACATATAGTCATACTACCAATGGAATTCCGAGGGGTCTATCCAGAGCGAAGCTATTTGCCGTACCATCGGTAAACATAACCTCCTATTACATTTGCATGAGTATCATATACCCAAATATATGAGAACTATGCCGTTATGCCCTCATAATGCGCACAAGTGTAATACTAGTCTTTTACGCATTTATCGATGTACAATCTCGACAATACTCTGACTATGGATATTCAATGATTTATCATTCGTGGACTGATACTGTCTCATATCATTCCCAATCTAGGAACAAATCATAAGGATCTTCTATCATTTATATATCTTGGTGATCTAATCACAAATGATAAGAGTGCAATCTCCTTTGTCACATAGTTAATTTATACAACAACACCATGATCTGTACAAATAATGACGCTATGGGTCATTACTGTCCAACAATCTCCCACTTGGCCTATAGCAAGTCACTCGAGTGTCTGACACCCGAACTATGTACGGTTGGCTCAAATTGCTGGGAAAGTGCTTTCGTCAGCGGATTTTCATGATTATCGTCTGATGCGATTTAGTCATCACATCGCCACGATGTATGATCTGAATGAATCAGATGAATATCGAAGTATGTATCTGATCGTTGATGAGACCATTAATTCTTTAGCCTGTGCTGACCCCTAGCTCAGCTGCTAACAGAACTATATCTAATCTAATTAGATTTTTTATTGACCCAGATGGCTTCTATTGCTACCTCAGCTGCAGCAATTACCCGCATTTGTTGTTTATTCGGTAACAGTATCTTGCTTGGAAGATTTCCAGCTCACTGTTCCGTTATTCAAATTGTATAGTACCGTTTGTGACTTATAGTCGTTTTATCGGTTTAGGAAACTTGCAGTAGTGATCCCAGTCACTCCAAGTTCTCCTTCTCCACAGATTAAGACAGCATCCTTAGTTCTCTAAGATACTAACGGATGTTCTTAACATCAATCCAGTGACTATCACTTGGATTGGCCCTATTGTGAATCCATATGCTCAAAGCGTATGAGACACCAGGTCGCTACATTTTTCAATGTACGAGTTCTCAGAGAGTCTTAGCAACTTTAAATCTATCCCAGTAGATCTTTATTCCTAGAATAAAGGTTGTTTCTCCCAAGAATTCTACGGAGAATTTTCTCGAAAGCCAAGCTTTCACCGATTATTTTATGGGAATATCATTTCCAAGAAATGATATATTATTATTATTTATAGGACAGCCACTGTCAGTGCGCTCCCACTAACCTCCTTATATACACAAGTATCATTTTCATTTTGAATTAAACCATAAACTATTATGATTACATCAAAGCGATAGTTCCAAGAACTCAATGCTTGCTTCAATCCCTCCATGGATCGAATAACCTGCAAACCTTATTTGCTAGTTTTGGTACGACAAAACCGTCAAAATATTGTAAACATCCTCCAAAAGGTTTCCGTTTAAGGAAAGCAATTTTCCGTTCAGCTGCCATTTTTCATAAATGAACATGCAGCATCAGCAAGCATTATCCAAATGGATTTACCGTGGCAACAGGTAAAAGGTTTCATCGTAATCAATCACAATGTTGATAACGATACCTTTCCGCTACAAGCCTAACTTAGTACGTTGGTATGTTGCCTTCCATGTATGTCTTCCTTGAAGACTAATATAGTACCAATAGGCACAATGCCTTGCGGTACATCAACTAGTATCTGAACTAAGTTGATATACGTGGAATCCATTTCGGATTCATATGGCACTTTGCCATAATATGGAGTCGATACTTTGTATCACTACCTCATATGTAGTCAGTTGGTATACCTCAATAAGATAGACATCTTTATGAGGTGAGATCAGAAACCCATACCCCAGGTTGTTTTTTGACTCTCTCTGACTCACGCGGTTCTTGTGTATTCGAAGATTATTGGTAATAGTTTCATCCTTGATAAACTATTTATGTTCCATTAGGAATCGGTGCCTTGAATAATATTACTCTGATTTTCATCGAGTTTTACTATCCTCCCACTTACCACTGCATATCGGTATTCCTCTTAGGAAAACCGCATGGCGAGTAACAATCTAATTATTCTCTGGTGAGATGTATAAGTACAATACTTATGGTATCCCTAGGATAATCTACAATTGGCACTTTTTCCAATTTAGGTTCAAGTTTGGTATCATCCAAACGTATGCCCAGCATACCCAAATAATCAGGAATGAGAAATCCGGTTTCTTTCCTGTTCATATCTAATATGTAATCTGTCAAACAGATTATTTATGGAACCTTATTCAAAATAAGTTATGCACTGTTTATGCTTATCTGTTGAAGGAAATAGTAGCTCAGAGCGACTCATGATTAACCTTATCATGTCCAACAAAATTCGGTTTCTAGTTCGGACACACCGTCAAATTGACGCGTTCCGGGAGGAGTCCTCATTTGAAAGAATACTATACTCTTTCAAGTATACCAGAAACTTATTGCTTAAGTATTTTCCATTACGGTCTTACCGTGACGGTTTAACACTTTAGCCGATGGGTTTATCTATTTCGTGTCGAAACTGTAAAAGTTTCTGATTCGTGTTTCAAAAGAAATATTTAACCATAACGCAATGCCACATCCGTAAAGGTCACGAAGTATTCATATCCACCTCTAGCCTAGCTATACATGGGCCCACTTGCTTCACTATGAACTAGGGCAAACAGATTGGTGGCATTTACACTTTTACCAAGTAAATAGTGTTATAGGCACTTTGCCCAATAAACTAGATTCGTAGACTTCATTTGATTGGAATCAAAACAGTCTGAGTACCCACTCTTTTAAAGTATTGATATACGAGTCTTGTTTCATTGTGTCCCAGAAAACAATGCCACTGTAAGTTTCATCTGATCAAATCAGTTTGAGCTATTTTGTTTGTCATGTTATATGTTCGAGATTTATTTATATTCAAAATATAAATTTTGTTATTCGCATCTAATGTGTTTATCTCAATATCATCTTTATATAATAAAATATTTTAGTGTTCTATAATATAAAGGTACACTCGTAACGAGTTATACTCGATATAGAGATAATATTTCTAGTCAAACTAGTTACATTATAACAGTTTCCTAATTTAAGTACACACCCGAAGGGTAGTTCCTAAACTTAGGTATCTACGGTTAGAACAGCGACTTTCGTCCAGTTTCCGACTCGCAGATTAATCTCAACTGAAGTCAGTATCCTGCTCATAGCAGATGCTGCACACCAGTACATAATTTATGTACCACACTGAGTATCTAAAATCCAATTTCAATACTAGTAGTGAAAATAATTTTGACAAACATATTTGAAGTCGGAGCCTTCCCTGTCTTCTGTTCCTCCATGTCTGCTTTGTTCAAACGGCAGTCATGCTTCCGCAATCCCGTTTGCCACATTTAGGCAGACATCTTGGGATATGTCATTTATCTTCTTAGAAGATTATAATGTTTTTGCCTTTGCCATTTTCAACACTCCAAAAGCTTTTGGCCTTCTAGAATATCGAAATAAGGTGCGCCTTGCGCTACTTGCCTAATTGAAAAGTTTGACTTTATCTCCTTGAGAATAGTCATTACCTCTCCAAGAGTTATTTACTGCAATTAGTACTTCTAAAATCTAAAGATAGATTTATGAAGATCCTTCAATTTCATTATCATACTTTAAGGATCTAATCATTTGTTCTGACAAAGTAATTAAGGAGTCTACTGCGACAAGCTTAATGGATTAAGCACTAAAGTTATCATTACATAAATCTTCCAAAGATTATGCTTGACAATTTGCTTAACTCCGAGCTTAGGCATAATATGTTATTTTATCAAATAAAGTAAATTATTATTTTTCCAGGACCATCCTGAATTTTATTCCCAATTTTGAAAATTAAACCATTTAAATACATTTTCTTTAGGATTATGTTTTAAATGTCGATCTTTCTATTACATCTTGATTCTAATAGTACAACTATTTAATCAACGATTTAGGTACTATTTATTATAATGATTACAATAGTCCAACTATTTAATCAACTATAATTTAATAGATTAAAATCAATTATATTGATTACTATAATCCAATTATAAAATCAATTATAAATGAATGGTTTGAATACAGTCCAACTGTTAATTAAAACAACGTTTTAACTATTAGTCCAACTAACATTTAATTTATTTGAAGAATGATATTTGTTTGAGCGCATATGGCAAGCATCTGAACGAATATTGCAAATTCAATTCTTGCCTCCCACTATTTTTCGGCGTACTCGGGAAACCGTGTTTCCTAGTGGGCTAGGATCCCTTTAAATATCACACAACCTTGACTTTGGCTAAGAAATTGTATGATAATTAACTAGGTAGATCTCTAAGATCGATTGGATCCCATCCAATTCCTAGATCCGGAAGGTGGACATCCAAGTCCGAAACATATATCTTATATATGCCAATATATCCAATATATTACCTAACCTTTTTCCTCTGAATCAACTAAGCCTTGGCTTTGGCACAACAAACTTAGTGATCCCAGTTAAGCGCGACCCATTGACCATGGAAAGCTTCGTAATCAATATCGATGGACAAGAAGTGATCTTGAATTTGGCCAACAAACCACAACTTGGACAAGACACCAATATGGAACAAAGCTCTCGTGGTTCAAACACATCCTCGACGGATAAAGGACTTGACTTTGGCCAACAAGCCAATGCCTGTCTTGGATCTTGAGTAAGAATCACTCAATGGAAGGAAAAACGCTTAATATTTGTGAGGGTTTTTCGCGTGCAAATTGGCAACCAATTTATTATCTTTTTTTTAAGGTCTCATCATCATACACCCTTAAACATGCATTCTAAACACATAATAAAGTGCATATGAATAAATAATAATGATATGCGGATGGATACTTTACACATTTATCCTAGATCAAATCTCTCTCTTTCTCTCTCCCTCTAGCACATGTATTACTTCAACCCGTTACACTACACTTCTAAAGAAACCTCATTTACATTGAGGGGAATAGGTGAGAAGAGAATACAAAGAATAAGGAGGTAATAAGGCTGGACACGCAGGTCCAATTAATAAATTCCAAATTTATTACAACAATTTCTAAAATTGCCCCACTCTTCTAATATCCATCCGATATACATTATTCATGCATCGCAACCATGTATTCACACAAGCATGCTATCAATCAATCTAATCAAATTAATTAATCTGATAATTAATGATCATCCAATGTTCAAACAACAATTTGATTTTGTGCGAGTCAAACTCGTTTTGCGAATAAGTACTCAAAGTACGAATTTAATTCCAAATTAAATACTACACTTTATCAATGAACCTTCACGACTTAAATTCCAAATTTAATCGTTACGGGTCTCAAAGCCCGATTAACGTCCAACGTCAATTTAATTAAAGTCCAATGGGTTTTCAATTAATTTCTTAATGCATGGGCTTTTGGTCAACATGGGTCAAACCCAAATACTAAAGCCCATTAAAGGAATCACCCTTATGCCTTTGAAACCAATTTAGGCCCATTAGGCCCAATTAACGTTAAAGGTCTATTAGTCGCATTTGGGCTTAACAGAAGCGGTTTTGGGCCCAATTGGATCCAATCCATGTGGCCTAAACCTAACTTGGTACAACCAAGCCCAATAACAACTCAACAAGCCCAAATCCAATTTAAGGCCCAACATAATTAAATTCCAAATTCCAAATTCCCAATTTAATTAACAAAGTGTATAGAATTATTAATTACCCAAATCAACAATTCCAAAACATCAAATTAGCCAATTAATCATGCTTATCATCAACAAAACATGTCCAACATATTTCATCAAAAAATCAAACCCAAACATGCTTATATGTCTCGGCCAAGGAGGGGATTTTATGTCCGATTCGAATTCAATCCAATTAATTCCAAAATCGACATTAAATCAACATCCCGAATGATTTCCAATACATCCAATGATTAAAAATCAAAATCACTAAGACATTTAGGGCTCCTTAACTTTCGGCCAAGCTAAGATAATTGGGCAAATTTGTTCCAAATAATTTTTAATCAAATTGATCCAATCAATCATCAATTAAAACACATTTAAGCATACTAATTCATCCATTTCATTATACATGCTCAAAATCAAGTTTACCCAAATTTTAAGCCCTAAACTTTTTCATGCTTAACCTTGCTCTTGATACCATTGTTGGAGTTTGCTAAGGTCCCAAGGATCAATAAACAAGCATGAAACATAAGTGAATACATACGAGGGAGTTGCGGAATACTCACATCGATCGGTTGAGCGACGCTCGAGGCAAAAAAATATTTTCTGCCTATTGGACTGCTCACGGTAGTGAGCTGCAGTTGGGCTCCATTTTCGGCCATCATCTTCAAGAATCCAGGCTCCAAGCTTCATCAAATGATTCCTGGCTCATGGGTAGACTTCCCTATCACCTTCGCATGACTTCGTATTGTGCTAGAACTCCCGATTTTGCCACAAAATCAAGACACTTCTCCCTTCACTGCTCACGGTTTTCAACAAAAAATAAAAGGTTTTTCAGCCCCTTGGGCGTGTGTGTGGAAGAAGAAAGATAGAGAGACGAATAGGATGAGAGAGAGAGATAAATGTGTAAGTGTTTTTGTAATTGATTTCTAAAATCATATACCAAATTTTCATTACAAAAGTCAAAGGTAAAAATAATTAAATGCCTTCCAACTACCACATCACTATTCACATCATTCAAGTGTCAAGTCACATCACTCAAGTTGTCATGTCACATCCTATTACATTTGCATGAGTATCATATACCCAAATATATGAGAACTATGTTGTTATGCCCTCACAACGCACAAAAGTGTAATACTAGTCTTTTACGCATTTATCGATGTCAAATCTCGACAATACTCTGACTAGGGATATTCAATGATTTATCATTCCTGGACTGATACTGTCTCATATCATTCTCAATCCAGAAACAAATCATAAGGACCTCCTATCATTTATATATCTTGGTGATCTAATCACAAATGATAAGAGCACAATCTCCTTTGTCACATAGTTAATTTGTACAACAACACCATGATCTGTACAAATAGTGATGCTATGGGTCATAACTGTCCAACATGTACCATCGGTAAACACAACCTCCCATCACACTTGCATAAGTATCCAATACTTAAATATATGAGAACTATGTCGTTATGCTCCCACAATGCGCACAAGTGCAATACTAGTCTATTCCGTATTATCGATGTCCAGTCTCGATAATACTACGACTAGGGATATTTAATGATTAAACCTTAGTGGATTGATATTGTCTCATATCTTATAATCCGGAACTAATCATAAGGAATTTTATCACTTTATGCTTAAGTAATCCAATTACGAAATATAAAATAGCAATTTCCATACTCACATAGTTAATTTGTACAAAAACCATAATGTCTTTTACAAATAGTGACATTATGGGTCATAATTGTCTAACAATCTCCCACTTGGCCTATAGCCAGTCACTCAAGCATCTAACACCTGAACTATGTACATGTCGCTCAAACTTTTACTGTGAAATAGCATTCGTCAACGGATCTGCAATGTTGTCATCTGATGCGACCTTCTCGATCTTCACATCACCACGATGTATGATCTCACGAATCAGATGGAAACGTCGAAGAACATGCTTGGATCGTTACTGAGACCGCGGTTCCTTAGCCTGCACTATAGCTCTGTTATTGTCACAATACAATGGAACGAACTCAGCTGCTAACGGAACTACTCCTAATCCAATTAGGAATTTACGGATCCAAACTGCCTTTTTTGATGCTTCAGCTGCAGTAATGTACTCTGCTTCTGTTGTTGAATCGGCAACACTCTCTTGCTTGGAAGATTTCCAGCTTACTGCTCCGTTGTTCAAATAAAATACGTACCCAGATTGCAACTTAGAGTCGTCTTTATCGGTTTGGAAACTTGCATCGGTATACCCAGTTACCTCAAGTTCTCCATCTCCATAGATTAAGAAGGCATCCTTAGTTCGTCTAAGATACTTAAGGATATTCTTAACCGCCATCCGTGACCATCACCTGGATCGGCCTGATAGCGACTACACATGCTCAAAGCATACGAGACATCAGGTCGCGTACATATCATGACATACATGATCGATCCGACTACCGAAGCAGACGAGATCCGACTCATGTTGTCTATCTCATCTTTAGTTTTAGGATATATTTCCTTAGATAGAATGACGCCATGTGACACTGGCAACAGTCCCCTCTTGGACTGATCCATGTTGAATCGCTTCAACACTTTGTCAATATACGTGCTCTGGGAGAGTTCAAGCAGCTTTCTAGATCTATCCATGTAGATCTTTATTCCTAGAATATAGGCTGCTTCTCTCATATCTTTCATGGAGAATTTTAATGAAAGCCAAGCTTTCACCGATTGTAGCATGGGAATGTCATTGCCTATAAGCAATACATCATCAACATAAAGGAAAATGAATGTCAGTGCTCTCCCACTAACCTTCTTATATACACAAGGGTCATCCTCATTTTGAATGAAATCATATTCTTTGATGATCTCATCAAAACGTTGGTTCCAAGAACGCGATGCTTGCTTCAATCCATAAATGGATCGATTTAACTTACAAACCTTGTTTGCAAGTTTTGGTGCGACAAAACCCTCAGGTTGTTGCATATAAACATCCTCCAAAAGGTTTCCGTTAAGAAAATCGGTTTTGACGTCCATCTGTCATATCTCATAATCGAATATGCAGTAATAGCAAGCATAATCCGAATGGATTTAATCATGATAATAGGTGAAAATATTTCATTGTAATCGACACCATATCATTGACGATACCCTTTCGCTACAAGCCTAGCTTTGTACGTTTGTATGTTGCCATCCATGTCGGTCTTCTTCTTGAAGATCCACTTGCAACCAATAGGCTTTACGCCTTTGGTGCATCAACCAGTGTCCAAACTTGGTTAGTGTACATGGAATCCATTTCGGACTTCATGGCATCTTACCATAAAGCGGAGTCGATATCTTGTATCGCTTCCTCATACGTAGCCGGTTCGTCTTCCTCAATAAGATTGACATCCAGATGAGGTGAGATCAGAAACTCATACCTCTCAGGTTGGTTTCTGACTCTCTGCGACCTACGCGATTCTTATGTATTCGAAGGTTGTGGTACAGTTTCATCCCTGATGAACTGTTCTTGTTCCGTTAAGGATTTTATGTCAGGAATAATAAAACTCCGATTTTCATCGATTTCTACTTTTCTCCCACTAACCACTGCATTAAGGAATTCCTCTCAAGGAATACTGCATGTAGAGCAATAAATACTTTATTCTCTTGTGGGTTGTAAAAGTAATATCATTTGGTTTCCCTATGATAACCTACAAATAGGAATTTATCCGATTTGGGTCCTAGTTTGGTACCTTCCAAACGTTTAACGTATGCCCAGCATCCCCAAATCTTCAGGAATGAGAAACTCGGTTTCTTTCCTGTCCATATCTCATACGGAGTCTGTTGAACAGACTTTGACGGAACCTTATTCAAAATAAGTATTGCACTGTTCAATGCATATCCCCATAAGGAAATAGGTAGCTTTGTGCGACTCATCATAGACCTTACCATGTCCATAAAGTTCGATTTTTCTCCGTTCGGACACACCATTTAACTGGGGTGTTCTGGGAGGAGTCCAATGTGAAAGAATACCATACTCTTTCAAGTAATCAAGAAACTCATTCCTCAAGTATTCTCCACCACGGTCTGACCGTAATGTCTTAATACTTTTGCCGGTCTGTTTTTCTACTTTGTGTCGAAACTCTTTGAGTTTCTTAAAGGTTTCCGACTTGTGTCTCATAAGATACAAATAACCATAACGCGATGCATCATCCGTAAAGGTTACGAAGTATTCATATCCACCTCTAGTCTGGCTAGACATGGGCTCACATACGTCACTATGAATGAGGGCTAATAGTTCGGTGGCACGTATAATTTTACCGCTAAAATGTGATTTAGGCATTTTGCCTAATAAGCAAGATTCGCATATGTCATATGAATTTGGATCAAATCCATCCAAGTACCCACTCTTCAAAAGTGTGGATATACGAGTCTTGTTAATATATTTCAGACGACAATGCCACATATAAGTTTCATCTTTGTTACTTACTTTAAGCCTTTTGTTTGTTACATTATATGGTTGAGATTGATTTATATTCAAAATATAAAGACCATTACTAGCATCAGCAGAACATATCTCAAAATCATCTTTATAAATAAAACACCCAGTGTTTCGGAATACAAAAGTGTACCGGTATTGGGTCAAACAAGATACAGAGATAATATTCCTAATCAAACTAGGTACATAATAACAATCTGAAAGTTTAAGTACATACCCCGATGGCAATTCTAAAAAAAAGTGCCAACGGCCAAAACGGTGACCCGTGTCCCATTTCCAATGCGTAGATCAATCTCCCCTGAGGCCAGTCTCCTGCTAATCTGCAGATCCTGCACATCAGTACATATATGAGTACCACAACCAGAATCAAAAATCTAATTTTAGAACTAATAGTAGACATGTTTATCTCAATAACAAACATATCTAAAGCCAGTTCCTTGCCAGCTTTCTTATCCTTCATCTGTGCCTTGTACTCACGGCAGTCACGCTTCCAGTGACCCCATTTGCCACACTGCAGGTAGACATCTTGGGATTTTTCCCTTGACTTCCCAGAAGTCTTTGACGATTTGGCCTTGCCCTTTTTCTTCTTCTTCTTGATACCTCCAGTCGCCTTGGGCCAAGCCCTTGGAGACTCAGATGTTGAAGCGAAGTGTGCCTCGTGCTTCTTGCCCTTTAGAAGCTCCTTTTCAGTTTCTCTCAGCATGGACATTAACTCTCCAAGAGTATCATCTTGATTCATCATATTGTAGTTCATGATGAACCCACTCCAAGTGTCGAGGAGAGAATGTAAGATCAAATCTATCGAAGTCTCAGCCTCGAAGACAATGCCCATCTGTGTCAGCTGATCGATGTCAGCAATCATCTGTGACACATGCTGCTCAACAGACGTACCCTCTGACATGCGAGCACGAAAGAGCTTCTTCTGTAACTCATATCTATGCGATCTAAGATTATATCGATGAAGATCGTGCAACTTCGCCAACATGTTATAGGGATCCAATCCTTTGTCTGTCGACGAAATTGCTGAGTCATAGCAGCAAGCATAATGGACTGAGCAGTGGAGTTGTCATCGTTATGAGTCATCCAAAGATCTAGCTTAAGCAACTGATCAGGTCCGGGCTTAGGCCCAAGAGGTTTCCTATAGTATAGAGTAACTTCTCGGATCCCAGTCAGAAAAGTTTGTGCCGTTGAAGACATTATCACCCATGATGATGTCCTGGACACTGTTCTTTCCTGTCATCTTAATTGCAATAGTCAAACTACTCAATTAACGATGTATGGGTACAGTCTAACTGTTACAAAAAAATAATAAAATATTAGTCCAACTAATAAACATTTATAATTGACGAAATAATTTGAAAGCGCGTATTTGGCAAGTATTTGAACGAAATTGCAAATTCAATACTAGCCTCCCATTATTTTTCGGCGAGCCTCTAACCCTCTATTGAGTACTCGGGAAACCTAGTTTCCTAGTGGGCTAGGATCCCGTTAAATAACACACAACCTTAACTTTGGCCAACAAGCTGTATGATATTTAACTAGGTAGATCTCTAAGATCAATTGGATCTCATCCAATTCCTAGATCCGATAGGTGGACCTCCAAGTCCGAAATATATATACAATATATATGTCAATATATCCAATATATTTGCCTAAAATTTTCCTCTGAATCAACTAAGCATTGGCTTTGACACAACAAGCTTAATTATTCCAGTCAAGCGGGACCCATTGACTTGGAAAGCTTCGTAATCCATGTCGATGAACAAGAAGTGATCTTGACTTTGGCCAACAAATCACAACTTGCCCAAGGCATGCGATATGGAACAAAGCCTTCATAATTCAAATAGATCCTCGATGAACAAAGGTCTTGACTTTGGCCAACACACCAATGTCAATCTTGGATTTTGAGAATGAATCATTCAATGGAAGGAAAACACTTAATATTTGTTGAGGGTTTTTCGCGTAATTGGCAACCAATTAATTATCTTTTATTAGGTCTCATCATATACCCTTAAGCATGCATTCTAAAAGCATAATAAGGCGCAGTAAATAAATTAATAATGATATGAGGATGGATATCTCACAAATTGTTCCTAGAACAAATCACTCACTTTCCTCTCCCCGGCTAGAACTATTCTAACTTCTACCAAATTACATAATACAATAAAGAAACCTCATTAACATTGAGGGGAATTAGTGAGAAGAGAATTATAAAGAGTAAAGAGATAGAAGGCAGGACACGCAGGTCCAATTAATAAATTCTAAATTATTACAATCTCCAAAATTACCCTCACTCTTCTAATATCCATCTGATATACATTATTCATACAACACATTCATGTATTCATACAAAGTATGTTATTCAATCAATCTAATCCAATTAATTAATCTTTGAATTAATGATCATCCAATGTTCAAACAACGATTTGATTTGGCGAGTCCAACTCGTTTAAGAATAAATACTTTTAAGTACGTATTCTTGAATTATATCGAACTACAACTTTAAATCCAATTTATTTGTATTCAATACTAATTCAAGTTTAATTTCAAATTAAACACTTACACTTATTTATATGCCTTAAAGACTTGGATTCCAAATCCAATCTTGATGGGTCTCAAAGGCCCAATAACATCCAATGCCATTTTAATTAAAGTCCAATGGGCTTTTAATTGATTCTTAAGGCATGGGCTTTGGCCATAATGGATCAAACCCAAAATGCCAAGGCCCAATAGGAATCACCTTATTGCTAACAAATCAATTTAGGCCCAATTAAATTCTTTAAAGAGCCAAGTGTTGTATTTGGACTTTATAGAATTGGTTTTGGGCCCAATTGGATCCAATCCAAAAGTCCAAAACCAAACTTGGTCAAACCAAGCCCATTAAGCCCAAATACACACTTTTAGCCCAATAAACTTTAAAGGCCAATTATGATAATTTTAATATTCCAAATATTTTAATTATTATAATTAAAGTGTATAAGCCATGATTAATTAATTAACCTTAATATTTCTAAAAACATCAATTAACTAATTAATCAGGCTTAAGTTAATCAATTTATGCTCAACACAAACTGAAGCAAAATATATCATTTTCATGCTCAACATGCTCTTTGAAATTAACATAAATATTATTGACTTTGATTCTGTAACATCCCGCCTAGGCCAGGATGCTACCGGCAGGAGACAGGAGAACCCATCTCCATAAGCCTCTATTTCTAACGAAATTTCGACATGATGTATTCGTAACATCATGCAACCTGGCTTATAGTCAGCACCATGAGACAACCTGCTCACAAACTCAATATAAATACAAAGAACATCAAGGCCTCAGGTCTGAACTCAACAAGCAAAAGTAAATACTTGGCCACAACTCAAAACTAAAACTATGCTATTACATTGCTTATACAACTGAGATACAAATGCAAATGCGAATACAAATACAAAACATGTAGTCGTGATGACCCAACTCGACCCAGAACTCCATGTTTTCCTCGAATGCAATTGGGGCGATCCACCGTCTTCAAAGTTTTCACCAAACTTCAGCTACTGACCTGCAAAACTACAACTGAAAAGGTGTGAGTCATATTGACTCAGTAAGTAACTATGCTCTATGACCTAAGCGTCAAACACATGCAAAAGTTGAGTTACATTTCTGTGTTAACTTATGTCGTCTAAAATAATCATGTATAATCTTAACATCTTAATATGTATATGTTTACATACTGTTTCTATATCACTGTTAACAATGACAACCCACCAACGCTTTCGCTGCGCTACTCTGATATCTTTCTTCTCTCCTATTCACTCTTTACTAACTTAGTTTGGACACTTAATATAATTAACTTTCTTTTATTCCATTGAAATATCATCAAATCGGACTTATGAGATATTCTTCTTATAAATCTTCGTTGCTCAAACTTCAATCATGCATACATATATAAACACAATTCTATCATCATGCTTTATTATTCATGAAGAATCTTTCTTATGTAAACATATAACTCGTACAAAAATAAATATAAACATGATAATGTTATCGGACATCAGCATCAACTACAAACATCTCATATGATTTTTAGAATGTGAGACCTATATACTTATCCTGTGAACTATACTCTACTCAAAATGCCATGCTTTATAGACCATTGTTTTAAAACCTCTTCTGAAGATCTTATATATAAATGTACTAGAATACATGATTTATATGCATGATTTATAAACCTTGCTACACTTGACATGCTATGCTTTAGAAAGTATGCTTTGAAAACTCTGTTTCTAAAACTTCATCATTCTAGAAACTGTCTTTAAAATAACAGTTTATGAACACTCATATTTAAAGTGTGATTTCCGAAGTCTAAATCTCGAAAATCTGAAAATTGTATACTGAAGATCTGAAAAATTAAAAAAAAAATGAAAATACTTGATGCCCAGGACAATAGCTCCACTGCGGCATCTCTGAAAACTGAAGACTGAAATTTGAAAAACTGTTTCTAAACTCTGTTTCCGAAACCGTATGTTGAAATCTGGTTTCTAAAAATCTAGGCACTGGAAATCGAAAAACTATGTACTGAAAATCTGGAACCTGAAAACTGCACTACGTCCAGGAAAACGACTCAACTGGACGTCTCTCAACACCCAGGAAAACGACTCAGCTGGGTGCCTCTGAAACAGGTGGTGCCCTACGCCAGGAAAACGACTCGACTGACGTAGAACTCTAAGTCCAGGAAAACGACTCAACTAGACATAGCCACCACTAGAGTCCAGGTACACGAACCTAAGCCGTTGTCCTGACTCTCTACATGTGCACATGTCTCTAATGCCGTCAATTCCAACTGTACCTCATGTTACATACTGGGGTGAGGTTTTACCTCATGCCCCGAAAATCACATAAAACTGTTGATAAACTTTTTAAAACATAATCAAAACTCAAAACTGTAAGAAACTTTTCTAAAATACTTTTCTTTCAAAAGTGTCTACAACTTTTCTTTAAAACGCTTTAAATTTCAAATTGCGGTTAACTGCAACTCAATCACTGAAAGTCTTGACACACACACACATATATGCACGTGCGTATATGCATTTCTCATGATTTCCTCTAGTCTAGTCATAATTCCATCTATAACGACCTTACGTTCATCCATGTCTATATTTATCCATACATGCACACATCAAACCATAATAACTTAGCTTACCTTTATAACTTACCCTGCTGGTGACTCACAATCAATATATATAGCATAATTCATATTTATACACATACATTCGAAACTTTAGTACTATACCAAACATCAAACATATATGAGTTCCAATGTCTCAGTTCTTGAACTGCTTTGCCATTTTCTAACTACCAACTCGTGCTAAAGAATCCCAAATAAAAAACTTTTATATGTTCTCATACTACGCATATACTACTCATTTATACTCTTCATCACTTATTATATACTAGTATCTATACTCATGTTACTAATATTCTTCTATATGCATGAATTACAAGCTTTCCTTCATCAAACAAGTTCATATATGTTTATCTCATTGATAACTTTGATCTCATTCCCTAGGGTGTAGTTTCTACATCCCCCATACCCAAGTCTTATTTAAATTATATTTATGACTTTATTTATATTATCTTATCTAAGTAAACTTATATGTGCGTCTCTATACTTCTATATGCTCATACTCATTTCTTACTCATACCATTGCTTATAATCACTTATTCTTATCTATATGCATATCTGGTTATACTTACTTCATTCTTCCATACTCATCTTTGTATATAACTTTATACTTGTTTCATGCATATACTATATACCATTCTAGAACCTAATTAATTCCGAACACTACTAAATCTTTTAAATATTAGAGACATGAGTTACTTACCTGGTTAAGCGAATGCCCGTGATCCGGATCCGATCTGTCAAAACAAATCACAACGTCTGTCAGAACCGCTATTTGCGAAACTTTCTACATATCTACAATTAAACTACGGATCTTCTCGGGATGCTTAAATCCTCACCGACTCTACGGTCTAAGTTTCATTTCTCTAATATGTTTTTCTATATCATTTTGAACTAACTAGATACCTTAGATTCTCACTTTACATGTTTGCGGCAAAGCTTACGGAAAAGTTTCCGTAAATGCTACGGAAGGGTCTCAAACCCCCCGAACTAATCCAGAATTACCTAATTACCCTCGCAATATCATTTTAATATTGTTTTCATGATAATGATCAACTACGCTCAGTCGTGCGAGAAACTCCGTTTTACCGGAATCTCGCTAATTCTATCGGATCGATCATATCTCATCTGATTCACCCCGGATTCTACCACATTTATCTTTTTAACATATTAGAACATATTCAATTCATTTCATGCAAATTCATTACCCTACGAAACTACCAGAAACATCCGAATACAAATCGATATACTTGAAAATAACAAAATCTAAACAGAGAGTCGTACCAAAATTCCGAGGCCATGTTCGGACTCCCAACGGCCATACGAACGCGCTGGTGCGATCGGAGTTACTGTTCACATGGGTCCACTATTCATCTGAACCTTCTTCTCTCGTTTCGTGTGCAACCGGCCGATATTCGGTGAAACCGACCCCATACACTCGTAGTACTCGTCGAGGGCTTCGATTTGGTAGGTGGATCGGGCCGTGAAACTGACCGACGAGCCGGGATCGACCAATCACGTGCACGACCTTCTCTCCCCTTTTTCCGCCGTGTCTCTCTCTCTTGCGTGCGACAAAGCCACTCTTTCTTCTTCTTTTTTTTTCCTTCTTTCTTTAATTTCTGTAATTACCAAATAATTAATATAATAATAATTAAGAAACAAATATCTTAATTCCAAAATTTACTAAAATACCCCAACCTCTAAGGGTAAAACCGGAATCACCACTTTTGAAGCCCTTCTGGCGCGATTCTCAAAAAGTGTTCAACACGAAAGTTGTTCGTCTCGGAAAAACGAGTCTAATGGTTCAAAAATCAGCTCAATCGGAGTTTGTTGGCTCTGTTCGTGACCAAAAATTCAAACTTTACGCGTTTTACGAAAATCGCGTAACTGATCTTTGACCCCACGCATTTTCCAACGTGATGAAAATTCATAAAAATAATATTCCAACTCATATAACATCACATAAACTCTTATTCTTCATCATCAACATGCTCCGAGACTAAAACATCCGTCCGGAAATCTTCTACAACGGTCCCGAAAATCTGGGATGTTACAGATTCCAATCTAATCAAACCAACAATCAATATTTTATCATGCATTTAAGCACATCCAATGTTGTAAAAAATTAAAATTCAAAGTACAGTGAACAGCCCAAGTTTCGGCCATGCGAAGGGATTTGTGAATTTTTGATTCAATCAATTTATCTCAAATTTAATCATGCATAACTCTAAGTTATCATATTCTAAGCATGGTCAAACCATTAATTTGAAAAAATTATGTTCAAAACACAAAAGCCCCAAATTAAAGTCTCATGAACCGTAAAAATTTCATGCTTAAAATTGGCTCTTGATATCATTACTAGTGTTCCTAGAACATGCCAAGGATCTATTAAGCAATAAAGTGGGTGATTAAGATCATTAAAAGTTGCGGAATTACTTACAATGATCAAATTTGAATTTCAAAATTTTGAGATTAGAACTCCAAGCTCCAAGCTTTGAGTGATGATTCTAACCCTTGAGTTAGTTTTCCTATCACCTTAGAAGACTCCTTGAAGTGCTAGCTTTGTTGATTTTGAAACAAAATCAAAGAGAGGGGAGAAGCATGCTCACGCCCATTGTAGGGTTTCTTGGAGTGTATTTTGTGTTGTGTTCAAAGAATGAGAGAGATATTAGTTTTGGTAAAAGGCTTTTACCATTTTCACCTAAACTTGATAGTTGAGAGTCTTGATTTCACAAAACCAAAACTTTGTGGTCGAAAAGAAAGTGGTATTGGCTTAATTGCCAACCACTCTCTCAACTACCACTTCACACATGTGAAGTGGGCCCCACACCCATTTGGAATTCAAAATTCAAAATTTCTCTACGAGCATTTACCACGGCTCAGATTCGTTTAATCCGATTAAACGAATTTTCATCGCTAAGTAATTAAATCTAATTTAATTAAATAACGATGCCTCGCAAATATATTACGAACGTCGTTTACGAATTAATTCTAATTAATATGTTCACTCGTATTAAAGTCCGACTTTAATTTCGTATTGAAATCTAATTCTAATTAATATATCTGATATATTAATTTTAGCCCATTTAAATAAATTAAATAGAAAAATCAAATTTAACTATTAAATTTATTTTACCGATTAATTCCAAATTAATCGCGTTCTCCCTCTTCCGAACAAATTCAATCACAGATTAAATAATACCTCAATTAATCCCAAATTAATTTTCTCTCTCTTATTAATCCCAGATTAATTCTAATCGAGTCAACTATCATCGGTCAATCTTTGGGAAGCAACCCAATAGACCTTTGGATATGTTGGCAATAAATCTGATTATCGGACTATCCGATTATCGGACTATCCGATTAAGTGTGTATCTCGTACCACGTGCTTACCGATTTACAAGACATGGTTGGCTTCAAGCAAAGCATTGTGCCTACCCAATTCTCCAGAAATATTCTTTATGGAATATATAATCTATGTCAGGCGTAGTATACGTAGTATTGCATATTGCGATCCAGTATCAGATGTCACATGCAAGGCCTGGGGCTGGAATAGTATCTGCCCCGTACGAAGCATATATCGGATCACAAGCAACTAGTCTGCTTAATCGGATAATCATGCCGTTGTCATATTATCCCGATGGTTGCAACATATTAGAGTACCAGTTGTGTATCCCTACGTGATCATCATCTTCATATGACTGGAGTGATACTTCCATCTTGACATGACATCCAATACTCTACGATTCTCAATAAGCCCAGAAGAGGCGTACACAGAACCTGTTAAAGTCCCGGACGATCAAAACTAAAGCAAAATGATTTTCGCAAGTATTAGCGATGCAAGTCTCAGGTTAAGACCAAATACACCTACCCTGATTCGGATTCCCATAGACACAATGTCATACAACCAATGGGATTCTGTGGGGTCTATCCGAAGCGAAGCTGTTTCCGTACCATCGGTAAACACAACCTCTCATCACACTTGCATAAGTATCCAATACTTAAATATATGAGAACTATGTCGTTATGCTCCCACAACGCGCACAAGTGCAATACTAGTCTATTCCGCATTATCGATGTCCAGTTTCGATAATACTACGACTAGGGATATTTAATGATTAAACCTTAGTGGATTGATACTGTCTCATATCTTATAATCCGTAACTAATCATAAGGACTTTTATCGCTTTATGTTTAAGTAATCCAATTACGAAATGATAAAATAGTAATTTTCATAGTCACATAGTTAATTTGTACAAAAACCATAATGTCTTTTACAAATAGTGCTGCTATGGGTCATAATTATCTAACAGTTAGTCTCTAAGACATGCCACAAGATCACTAAGCAAGATTAAAGTGTGAAAAATTAAAAATTAAGTTGCGGAATACTTACATTGATTTGGATGATTTCAAAGCTTTTTCTTTGTTTTGATGGAAGCTCCAAGCTTTCTTTAAGTGTTCCAACACTTGGATGAGTTTCCTTATCACCTTCTTTGACTCCATGTGTGCTAGCAAGCTTGAAATTTTCAAACAAAATTTCCATGGGATGAGTGTTAAGGGTCGGCCAAGGCATGTTAAAGAGAGGGAGATGTGTTTTTTTTCAATTGTCAAAGACCTAATCCAAAAGTCTATGCAAAAGTGTGTATATAATTTTTACCTAAAGTGAATTTCTTTTACCAAAGGTAAAAGCTTTACCAAAAGCAAAACCATGTAGGGCAAAAGTGAGTGGTTTTCCAAAAATCACTTGCTTTTGCCAACAACCACCATTAATATGTGGTCCCCACCTATTAAATTCAAAATTCAAGATGGGTTTCTCTACACACTTCGGGCTCGGTTCCGTTTAATCCAATTAAACGAGTTTTCTGTCGCAACGTAATTATATCCAATTTAATTAAATAATGATGCCTCGTAAAATTATTACGGAAGTCGCTTACGAATTAATTCCAAATTAATTCGTTCGCTCGTATTAAAGTCAAACTTTAATATCGTATTGAAATATAATTTCAATTAATATATTCGATATATTATTTTAGCCCAAATAAATAAATTAAATAGAAAAATCCAATTTAACTATTAAATTTATTTTACCGATTAATTCTAAATTAATCACGTTCTCTCTTCTAGTCGAATTAATCTCAGATTAATTCCTACCGTATTTAATCCCAGATTAATTTTCTCTCTCATAATTAATCCTAGATTAATTCTGCTCGAGTCAAATGTCATCGGTGAATCTTTAGGAAGCGACCCAAGAGATCACTGGATATGCTGACAGTAAATACGATCATCGGATTATCCGAATATGTGCATATCCAGTACCATGTTCCTACCGATTTACAAGACATGGTTGGCTTCTAGCAAAGCATCGTGCCTACCCAATTCTCCAGAAATATTCTTTTAAGGAATATGTAATCTTTGTCAGGCGTAGTATACGTAGTATTGCGTATTCCGATCCAATATCGGATGTCACATGCTAGGCCTAGGACTGGAATTATGTCTGCCCCGTACGAAGCATATGTCGGATCACTGATAACTAGTCTCTATAATCGGATAAACATGACCTAGTCATATTATCCCGATGACTGCATTACTTAAGAGTACTAGTTCTATATCCTACGTGATCATTATCTTCATATGACTGAAGTGATACTTCCATCTTGACATCACACCCAATACACTACGATTCTCAATATACCCAGTAGAGGCATACACCGAACCTGTTAAAACCCTAGACGACCAAAACTAAAGCGTACTGATTATCGCAAGTATTAGTGATGCAAGTCTCAGGTTAAGACCAAATACATCTTCCCTGACTCGGACTCCCATAGACACATAGTCATACTACCAATGGGATTCCGAGGGGTCTATCCAGAGTGAAGATGTTTCCGTACCATCGTTAAACACAACCTCCTATTACACTTGCATGAGTATCCAATACCCAACTATACGAGAACTATATTGTTATGCTTCCATAATGTGCACAAGTGTAATACTAGTCTATTCCGTATTATCGATGTCCAGTCTCGATAATACTACGACTAGGGATATTTAATGATTAAAACTTACGTGGATTAATATTGTCTCATATTTTATTAATCTGGTACTAATCATATGGACTTTTATCATTTATGTATATCGGTAATCCAATTACAAATGATAAAAGAGCAATTTCCTTTATCACATAGTTAATTTGTACAACAACACCATGTTCTGTACAAATAGTAATGATATGGGTCATATATGTCCAACAATAGCATGAGAAAGGTTAGGAGACCTCGTTGGTGTTTGCTTTTTAGGGGCTTGCCTAGTATGAGGAGGGTCTCACGGCGTTGGCCGCCCCATTGATCCGTAGCTTGGTTTGCCAGGACATTGGACTATAAGGTTCAAAATTTTTGTTTTAGATAGCCTAGGGCTGGACAATGTCTTGGGCGCCTATGTTGTTTATTTTTTTCAGGTCTGTCCTGGGCTATGTGATATATCATCCCCATTATACATAGTCTTATCATGTCTGTTTTTTGTTTTATCAAGAACTTGGCGAGAGACGCCGTTACCAAGCTCTTTAGGGGTCGTCAGAGGTCAAAAATTTTCCCTCTTTGGTTTAAAATTATTGAGAATACTGGCTCGGTGTTAGGTTGTATCCCGCCGAGGTCCTGTTATGTTAGCTGGCATGGGGTTGGAGCATCTTCCCCATGGTAGAGCATCGATTAGTGTAAGGAAGAGACATTCACTTGTGACCAAATGTCATCACAGACTCATGGCTAGGTTACGTCCCGCCGAGGTCTTTATTTTAGATCACAGACTCGGGGGGTTACGTCTTGCCGAGGCCTTTATTTGAGATCACAGGCTCAAGGCTAGGTTAAATCCCGCTGAGGCCTTTGTTTGAGGCTATTAGCACAGGTCAAGGTGGTGTCCTACTGAGACTCTATTATATTATATGGCAGGGGGTCATAGCATCTCCACCATGGTCAGATGTCGATTGGCACAAGGAGGAACATTCTCTTGTAGCTGAGGGTTGTGGAAAGTTCATAGTAGTCCTGACAGATTGATCAGAATAGGTGGCTCGGATGGGCTCCATGTGCAGCAGAGGTTTGACCTCACTATTTGATTTCGAATGAACAGACAAGATGGAGAAACCGTTTAGATGGTTCGAAACAAGTAATTCGAGGGTGAGATCCTGATCCAAAGACAGTCTAATCGTGCCCCATTATTATTATAGTTCCTGGCACCAACTCATCAACTCGTTGACACCAAGAATTATGGGACAGATGTTGATAGTGATTTTTGGGCTTTAGGATCCCAGTATGACAAGAAGGGTATAAAATAGATTTTTGTTTCAGAGGTTCTGAGGGCCGGGGGTCGGGTTGGTTCATGTACTTCATCCGTCCTGAGGATGAGGGATGTTCAGGATAGCTCAAATTGTTGATTTTTCGGATCCGATCTGACCTGACTGCTCGAAAGCTGGCATTGATCATGTGATCCTAATCAGGTGATTGGAGTCTGGCATAGGGACTCGTATTTCTCTAAAATTGTCTGAAGTGATGAGAGTAGGCGACTAGTTAATCTTTTGACACCAAATAGCGTGTGGCAGTGGGCCAGAAGTAGCATGATTTAATGAGATTTATGTGTCAGAAGGCAGGTGTGTCAGACCCTAGGGTGGCTGTTCGCAGAGCAGTTGGGGGAAAGAGTCTTGATATTAATGGCGGAAATTATGTGGTTAACGTCATGAGATTAATGTAATAGTGCAAATTGCCCTAGTATATAAAGTGTTTGGGAATTCGTTATAAAGAGTTAGCAAAATTCATTTACGCATAACTTGTAATATAGAGCTAAAAGCTTAAGTAAAAAAAGTGAGTTTGTAAGAGGTTGGTCAACTAAGCTCGATAGATAGGCTGGTCAATCAGAACCGACCACATTATAAAAATTTCCTTTTTCCCCTGTGTCTGTGGACGTAGGTTGAATCCATTCCGCCGAACCACGTTAGATCTTTTATTTGTTGTGTGCTTTCTTGTTTCTTGCTAAGTTTACATTTGGTCCCAAACCAAACAAATTCACAGTTGATGGGAGATTATTCAAGGAGTGTTCTTCCAGAACTAACCCTGGAATAAAAATCAATCGTCAATATATACAATTGAATTTAAAATTGAATGGATTACATAAATATACGAATAATAATAATAATAATACGGAAATGTAACAAATAATATATCACTAAATGATAATACAATTCAAATCAATTTTGACTAATAATTTAAATTTTAATTTGATATTAGTTGATGATATAAGTTCAATTTAATATAGATGAAATAAAATATTATTAGATTTATTATTATATTATTAATTTCATATAATTTATTTAAAGAATACATAACTGTAGCAGTGTAATCCTATTAAAATTAAATCATAAAATTTGAAATATGCTCTTTCATGTGTCATGTTTTATCCCATCTTAAATCATGTCGTGTTTTTGTGGTCTGCGTCCTAAAATCTAGTACCATCACGACCCACATGTCGTGGTCGCATCCTCTGATGAATAGTGTGATACTGTGTTGTTTTATATGAATGTGTGTTTTTCTAATGTCATGCTTGTTTTTTAATCAAATTTTAGGATCTCAACCAGTCACCTATATCGACTGTTCCCATGAAATGAGAAATAAAAATTATAAGCCCCACAAATTACCTAAACGTCGTAACATCTGATATTC
Source organism: Zanthoxylum bungeanum (assembly GCA_019454045.1). Classification (NCBI taxonomy): domain Eukaryota; kingdom Viridiplantae; phylum Streptophyta; class Magnoliopsida; order Sapindales; family Rutaceae; genus Zanthoxylum; species Zanthoxylum bungeanum. Next base: position 61,317 of record SKCR01035195.1, read on the forward strand.
AAGATCTCATATTATTTGATATGCGATTATAGATAAATTTTCATCTCAATTAAAACTTCAATTATTTAGAATCCCCATTTTTAAAGATTTGTGACAATTTTTATCTTGAATCTATAATAAAGTGGGACCCCGATTTCGACCCGGATTTCCAATCCGTATTCCGACAATACACATTTCATTTGTCCGGAATGAGATCCAATGGGGGCCCCTGACAAAAACAGAGCCGTCCAATTTGATCATTATCGACAAATAAGCAGAAAGGTGTGGTGGGGCAATAACAATCTAAAACCAAACCAAAAAATAATTAAAAAAACAAATATAGCCGTCACAGACACGCTTTTCCGGGTCTAGGTTTCTGTTTTTGGCGCCCAAACGGAACGGCAAAAATTTATCATTCCCGCCAAAATTTACGGGCAGGCCGGTCAGGTCCAAATTGGGGTTGGGCTAAAACCGCGTTAAAACAAATAACCAGCAAAAGTCAGATTAGGGGCCAAAGCCCTGTGGAACGAAAATCGATGATTGGTGTACCCCTCAAAAAATATTTGCAATAGCTCCATCAAAGCCCTTAACCTTTGTATTAATTCCTGGTAAATGAGAAAATATATTAAATTATCAATTTGATCCATCCATTTGAGGGTCCCAATTTCTCAAATTTTGGAAAATCCACCACCACAACCAAAATCTCATATTCATATCCATTAAAATTCTCTTCACATCGCATTTGTCCATCAATACACATATCTATATCTATCTAAAATATCCACAAAATACAAAAAAAATAGAAATCTATTAACAAAATAAATATTTGATACAATTAGTTCATTTAATACAAATCTAACAATTTAATATTAAAAATTTCAACTTATTTTAAAGATCAATTTCAATAAAATTATCATATTGAAAGACTAAAATTAACATAACATCAGTAATTTAATATAATTTGAAGATCAATTTTAACTCGAACAAATTGTACAATCTGATTTTTATTTATTGGATGGAAAACAAATATATGATATACCTTATTTCATATTTGCAACTTATATATTATCCACTAAATTAAGAATATCGAATATTTTATTGGATGAATATTAACGGATATCCAAAATATTTTTCCAAATTATCATCTCTAATATCTTTTATTACCCGGCACTCATCTCACTTAACATGTATAAATTTTCACACGAAATTTTAAGAAAAATATTATTTTTCCACTTTTGATGTATGAAAATTATACATTAAAAAATTAATTGACTGACTTTTATCTATTCTCGGATAGAAAAATAATATTTTCCCTAATTAAAATTAAAATTAAAATTAAAATTAAAATTAAAATGATTTTTTTTCATAAATCACCGACAGTGTTTTTTTCGAAGATAAATCACCGACAGTGTTAGTTTTGAAATTAACAATATGTAATTTTTTGAGTTTGTTTGGTAATTTATCGTTATCGGATATTATAACAAAAATTAAGGGGTCTCAGTAAGATTATTCTAAATGGCAAAGGAATCTTCATGCGCATAGGATTCCTTGGGCGGCGCCGCAGCCCATGTATAGATAAGATTGTCTTGTTTCTCATTGCTTCCTACATTGGATGCTCTTTTATGAAATAATAATCATTATTTTTATCAATTAATTAATAGCTCAAATCAACCCACCAATTTTTAGCGGTGACTTGACTGCGGACCAATTTAAAAAATAATTAAAATAATATAAATAATTTATATTTGAATTTTGAGAAATCTTTTGGAAGAATTTATTTTTTCACACCCTGACTTTTTTTAAGAAATGTCGGAAAATCTCACCGCTAAAACAACTTATCCAGGCTTAAGCGAAATAAGTAAAATCCTCGATTACCTCAAGCGCTTACAAGAAATGCACCTCATGAATTCGAATTCACGACCTAATTATTAGAGTATATGCCCTAAAATCTGTTGTGGATGTCATGATCTAAGACAAAATATTTTATTATAGAGTTTTATTTATTGAATAAAAGACATTTGTTTTCTACACATCTTTACATCCATGTTTTATGTATATGTTTCGAGACATTCTGACAATTAAATATCGTTAATCCAAAAGATGTTTATGATTATGAGAGTTAACATATATATATATATATATATATATATATATATAATATATATATATATATCTCAAATTAAGTTCTTTGTAAAATGTGATTATTATACAAGACAATTGTGGAGTTGGTGCTTCGAGCCCCAATCCGAATAATGTATTATATGATATTTTATTATTATACGATAATATAACTACATTTTCATTTCAATATTTTGCTAATGGCAACTATTATTGTGTTTCGAAACATGATAGATAAATATATATATTATTTGATATATATATATATATATATATATATATATATATATATATATAATATATATATATATATATATATATTATACATCGACATTAGTATAGTCATGTAGTGATATTGGTCATTGGGTGTGGTCCGTCATTGAGATAGTATCGCTATTATAAACTATTCTTAAAAGATTTATTCCTAATCGTTGGTTTGGGATCGAAACCTAGAAGACTAGCACTTATCGTATATTGGAATTGAAGTTCCAATGGTCAGACCCAATGGACCATGAGTGACGACAGGTCGTATAAACATGTGAATATTCGTTGGAGAGAATACTAAATGACTCACTAGATGATTCTTAATAGTTGGTAGTATACGCCACCGTCAATAGGAATCTCCTCGAGTCAAGTAGCATATTTGATCCTCTGACTATATGATAGTATTGATTTTGTGTATGATCCTCCACATTTAGATGACATACATGTCAGAGACCTTTCATGGTTTGACCGTTGGATGTTCGTTGGGTGTAGACCGATATATTTGTTAATCAAGTGCGGATCAAGATATGATATATCGGCTTGAATATGTACCATTAAGAGGTTTAGATATCCATTGTTTTGAGTCGCGATTCTATAGACTTTAGCCAAAACTGATCACTTAGGGTTGATCGTTTATATATTAGAAATGGTGTTCTGATTAGTTATAAAGAATAGTGGACATGTCGACATGTTTGGGTTGGAGCTCGGAGTGCCAATCCAGATCGTATTTATGTCTGATTCATAAATACGAGCAATTATATTTTCCATAATATTACTAATTTAATGGTAGCACTCTTGTCTTTTATACGCTTATTTGATCTAATTGTGATTAGATATCTGATTACGATTAGATCGAAACTGAATCTGGTTCAGTGATACGTGTATATTAGACAAAGACCCTAGGATTTACAATATAGTGCGCAGTTACAATGTAGTTTATAATTGACATTGGAAAGCGCACTATTAGTTGTATATCCTTAAATAAAATTCATGGTCAAGATTTACTAACATGGATAAGTTAGTAAAATCCACAGAGACCAGTACATGTCATATATCGTGACTTGGTCCGATGGTTTATCTCAGTGAAATGAGTCTCGATAGACTCGTATAGACATGTAGGTACTTATTGATAAAACACTGAACGAATCACTGAAGATTCCTCCTAATAGATGGTACACCAACGTCAGAGGAATCTTCACGAGTTGAGCAAGCATAATGGTCCTTCGACTTGAGATACCACAGTGGGATATATAAATTATCCTTCACACTTTGATGACAGTCACGTCAACGATCTATTCATGATCAAACCTCCGCCTGTTCGTTGGGTGTGGACTGATAATCATGATATCCAGTGTGTATCAAGATAGGATCCGCCAGTCCTGTACATGGCATAGGCATCCGCACGTGTTTACGATCTAGTAAATCCATGGCTGTGGTATAACTTCGAAAATCAGTTTCGAGTGTTATTTAGAGATCGTAAATTGAAATTCGACTGTATTATACCGAACGAATTTGACATTTTCATCTATATCCCAAGTATAATACGGATACTCTGTGATGGATGGATTAAACGTATGTTTTGACCTCGACTTGCATAGTTTAACAAGATTATACGTGGTCGTCATAATCCATGAGTGGGTGAATTATGGACACGAAATTGGATTTCATGACGGATAAACCTAAACTTAGAGAGTCTCACAATATGAAGTGTACTCGTTGAGTACTTGGGCAACTCGATATGAATAATACGGATTATTCATAATACTTCACCGGATTAAATAAGTTAATTCGGATCGTTTAATTGGTTAAACGATAACACATGCTTTAGGGGATTTTGTCCAATAATAATTATTGTGTATTTGTATTTGAACATAAAACGATTAGATACACATTAATTATTCGTCAAATAAGATTTTGACACATGCCATAAATATATGTATTTGTTATTTATTGTAAATACAAATACGTATATAATAATAATTACATTAATTAATTGTTTGAATATTTAATTGTTAAATATTTGAATTATTAATTGTTAAATATTTGAAGTATTAATTAGTAAACTTTTTCCATAAATGTTATATAATTTGTCTAATTGTTATTGGTCAACATGGAATGAATTAAATTAGACTTTATGTGTGCAATTTTGATTGGATATTATAAGATGTAATTTATTTAATTTGATTAAAATGAAAATGACAAAATTGCCCCCTCTTTTACTTGTCATAGTCGGGCAAGTGGGTATAAAAAAAAATTTTGTTTTCTTCCTCATTTTATCTTCCTCCATGAACGTCCAAGGCCTAAAGAAAATGGGTTTCAACTTCGTTTGATCAATCCATGGAGATTTGAAGGAAAAATCAAAGAAAAAGGCTTGGATTTAGGAGATTTAAGGTAAGTCTTCAAAACCCAAAGCTTAGAAATTTGATTTCTTATTTCTTGATGATTTAGAATGGTTCTAGGGTTTTTCCAATCTGAAATTTTGGGGCTTTGTGGTTTGGTGGATGAATTGGAAGCTTGGATGCATGTGTGAAGTGTATTTGGTAGATATTATTATAATATTAGGCCAAATTAATCAATTATTGATGAGTTGCTATTCTAGAGTGTTGTGACCACTCTTATGGCACCTAGAATTTTTCTTGACTTATTCATATGTGATGACTTTAGTTGGTGTCTTGATTAATTAGATTCATCTTGAACTTGTTGGATTAAAGCATGAAAATTTGATGATTTTTATTTTCTGATCAGACCTGTAATGATTCTGATTTAGTGATGAAAATGATGTCTTATAAATATTTTGGATGTATTTTGGGTGTTGGAATAATTTCCGGAAAGTGATTCGGAGTTGAAATAAGCGAAAATGGCCAAAAATGGCGTTACCGAGTGACTTTTGAGTCAACCGGGTGACGACTGCCCAAACAATAAATCCGTCATTGTTTAGGAAGCCTATGAACTACCCTGACACTATTGGGGCTGACCTGGACAGTTCTGTCGGGTGGTCGGTTCAGTCGAAAATGGGTTTTGCATCATTTTACGGAAAAATGATTTTCGTAAAAGTTTCGTGAAGTTTCTATTGAATTTATGTCGTTATTTGATATCAAATAAATAGGTTTGGGTGAAATATGAATAATTTATTCATATGAAATATTGAATAATTTATTCGGTATTTTGAAAAAAATTTAAAATATAATTTCGCCTGAACCGCGCTTCTGTCGCGCCCATCGCCCAAAACCCCAACACGACATATGAGATATGCGCCTTAGAAACTTGACGGATAATCTATGTTTCCTACGCACGTCTTGGATAGCCTACGATAGAAGGATTGCTTAAACATATGTGATGATTTCAGCTTATATAGTTTGGAAATATCGTTTGTGTTCTTCGTAATTCGGAGGTTGCCGATTTGCGTAAATATAAGTAGAGATCATATGATGAACGTATTTAAACTTAGAGAGTCCCGCAATATGAAGTGTACTTGCTGAGCACTTTGATAGCCAAATATATTTGATAATAAATAATATTTGATATTATAATTATCAATTAAATAATTAAATATTATTGGATAACATGAATTATATATTTGATCAATTGGGATAAATTGGATTAATCATATTTATTTAATGGTTAAATAAATAATTACATGATATTTATATTATTATTTAATTAATATCTTTTTGTTAGATAAATATAATAAATTATAATTTATTGTGTGTTAGCAAATTGATATTTATGCAACTTGCTAGCATAATTATGAAATTAAACACATATTATATATATGTGGTCCAATGATAATTTGCCAACACATTAAGGTTTATTATGCAAGGCATATATAAACTAAAGTGTTAGCAAGATTCTCAACAACTCTTTAGAAGTTCACCTAGACACAAATTTGGTGGAGAGCTTGCAAGATAAATTACTACACAAATTTGGTGGATAAACTTCGAGCTTCTCAACAACTCAATGAAATGAGAAATTAAAAATTGATATTTGATCAAGCTTACTATGTAATTTCTTGATCATCTCTTTCATGTTATGCCTTTTTGATAATTTAGATGTGATGCATGAAGCATATGGTACTGTATTTATATGTTGGATGCATAATAGCATAGCTTGAGATTGTGTTGAGGTTAAAAGGATTGCGTATAGGTGCTTGAGAAGCATAAAGACACAAGTTTCATGTAATTAGGTCAATGGGTGTTTTTGTTAGATATGGAACACTAAAAATAGGTTTGTAACTCTAATTGATGGTTTGGAACCAAGACTACCATTATAGAATCACTTGACCACCTTTAAGCGACCTAGAGTTCTTGAGTTACTTCTTTGTGGGATTCATGTTTGGTTTGTGATTTGGATTCAAAATGATGCATATATATTTTTTGAATGTATTTGTGTATTGTATAATGATTGTTATGAAAATGCATGATTTTTTCTTTAATTGTTATGGATATATGCAATATGTGGTTGTTGTTGGTTATGATGTCAAATTAGATTTGAGTGTTTGGATAATGTATGTAAATGGTAAGGAGCAATTTAGGGTTTCAAAAACTACAAAATTGACTTTTGGACTATATTGGCGCACCATTATGTGGTGATTGGCACGCCAATATAATGGATGGACAGTAAAATTACTCATTGGAGTGAATTGGTGCACAAATGGCCAACGATTAGCAAGCCAATATAGAATGAGTGTCGTGACGCTTGCACTGGGAGCGACACGACACACTGGGCAATGACCATTAATGTGTGAATAATGTTCAGCGCGTGGACAAAACGCGTGTTGCACACATCAGTCCACGGAAGTTTCGAACCCCGTTTTAATCCGATTAGATCCAGATTTTTTCCTATGGATTTGAAATTAAATATAGTATTTAAGTTAAATGAAATATTTGATCTATGGTCACATATTTATGAGTTATAATTTTTCAAATATATTCATACCCCGAACCTGCCGATCCAGACCACCTTTTCTGTGCGAGGCACGGATCGGACCATAAAAGATCTGAATTCGCCCCAATAATAATAATAATATATCATTCGATCAATATTGTTTTATGTCCTCTAGATTGTCATTTGATGTTAATAGAATGGATGATGAGCCTCATATCATAAGGACACAAACAATAGATGTTTTCGTTAGTAAAATGAAATATCGAACATGACCACAAAAACGTAAGATCACATGATAATATTATCTAAGGTCATTGATCTTCGTAATAATACATTAGTGTCATTATATCCTCTAACCTGAGATCACATATTGACTTATACGATAGTACTCATGGTTCACTAGTATATCATCATTCGACTAGCGATGTCCTTTGAATAAATACTAGATTGTCTTGAGCTATTAACGTACGAAGTCATGTGTACATCGATAAAGGATCTGATAGCTTTGATAATAAAAACTAGAGATGTTTTAAGGAAACTCAAAGTTTTGGATACAAGTCTTTGGCCAAAGCAGTCGATATTTTATAGATATCAAATCCACAAGATCAAGTTTAAAGATATGTCGAGTATAAGGATTTGACCTTACCATGATCTGATACTCGTTAAGAAATATAATTATCGGAATGAATGAGATGACATATTTGAAGTGTATTCTAAAAGATTCATATGTTTTCCCACTTCATTCATCGACTATGGACCATGACATGCTACTAGACGTTTACCAATGGTCTGTGGAATATCATATAGATGAAATATTAAAGAGTTAAAATCATCTCACTGTTACTAGATAATGAACCTAAGACAGTCGCACAAATATAATTATCGTATATGTTACAAATTCAACGATATTTATTAAAAGTTAATAAATAATTATTTTGGTAATTAATATAAAATTAGATTTTTAATTAAAATAGGATTTCCTAATAAGATTAGGATATTCAGAATATTTTGGAAATATTAATTTGATTAATAGATTCGAAATATAAAATCAGATTTAATTATTTAAATATTTGATATTGATATTAAATAAATTTAATTTAATTTAATTTAGCAGAATTTTAATTAATAGTTAATTAAAATTAAATGAAGTTAAAATTAATTAATAGTTAATTAATTATTGAGTCAAAATAATATTTAATCTATTGGCATTAATTTATTGGACAATCATCATATTAATTAGAATCCTAATATAGATTAAATATGAAAGTTTTATTTAATAAAAATTCTTATTTAGTTAAAGTTTCCTAATTATTATTTCGGAATGAATCTTAAAGAGACCAAATTTGATTTGAAGATATCTTGGAGTGTCCTTATTCTATTGGGATATTAACAAATCATTCCACATATATAAATAGATGGAAAATGCGGCCAAAGGAGGATACAACTCTCCTTGGCTGAATTTTTGGCTATTCTCTCTCTCTCTCTAGTTTGTACCAAGATCTTTTCAGATAAAGTTATTTTTTTGATTCCCATCTCAGACTTTAACATCCAAGAAAGAAAAGAAGTTTCTTAGTTCTCGAAGTGGGAGCGGTTTATTCGTACACGAATTCTAGTGTGCCAACTAAAGGTGCAACGCTTGGTGCATTACAACGAGGGAAATCTCAATGAGGAAATTCAAGGAGACTCAGGAAAACGATAAATGCATTCAGGTTGGTTACTTTTTCGTTGATTATTATTTATGTTGATAAATAAATTTAATTACATGCATGTTTAAATTATAAAGATTAATTTATTAGAATATTTAAATTTATAAAGATTAATTTATTAGAATATTTGTTTACATCAACGACATAACCACAATTCTTAAAGTGGTTTTGAAAAAAATATTAAATTTCACACACACGAATGCTTCCGCACTAATTCCAAAACCTTACACTGACCGCCAAATGGTAATCATAATTTGCCTACACATAAGTAAATAAATAAGTATTTGATGAGTAAATTGATGATTCTTGTGAAGTTACATTTTTTTTATTTATTACATAAAAGGATCTTAGTTTATAATGTCACAGTAAAAAATAATTTTTATTTTACTGCGATGCTTTTTAAGATGAACATTAAATTTGTGTTGCAAATTAGCCCCTAACTAAAAATCTAAACGTGTGCTAGAATTTGGCCCTTGCCGAAATGTATACGCTTAATTACTTATAGAGACTTAACTAACTGATTTTCAAACATTTTCTTTTTGAATTCGAATCATATGAGATGGAGGGATTGAAAATCAACCTAGAATATGCCAAAGTCCCACCTTACCTTTTTAAAATATTTAAAAAAAAAAAAAAAAAAAAAAAGAATGTATAAGTTGGAGCTCGCATGGTTTTTTTTTTTTAATGGAGCAATATTGTTGATTTCTATTGAAGAATTATGAAGTCAAAACTTTCAATAACGCCATATATTTCGGGATTGATTTGTAGTTTTAATATAAGCAGCCACTGACTCCATTGTCTTAAGATATAATTTGTCAAATTACAATGTCCTGTTAAAGAACATTCTACTTTGACCCAAAATAAATAAATAAATAAATAAATAACCGTTGCCCTCCTAATTTCAAAGATATAGAGTCAGAATAATTGAAATTGAAATGATGAATTAGAATCAAAATAAATTATTTATTTATTTACATGAATTATAATCGGAATCAAATAGTATTCATATTAATGTATTTATTTTATCAAGTTATCAAAATGAATTATTAATAAGTTATAAAAATATATAACTAGTTGAAATTATATATTAATTTTATTATATATCAATTTATTAATTCATTAGTTATTATTTTATTAATCACTAATTAATTATTAATTTAATTATTATTAATTTATCAATCATTTATTAATTACTTAATTATTAATTAATAATTATTGATTTAGCATTATTATTATTATTATTAACTACATACGTATTGGTTTTAATATTAATTATTTATTAATGCATTCATTAATAATTAATAATTAATTTAAATTATTAAATATTAATTTAGGAGTAAACTTTTAATTTCCCCCTCACATTGGGGAATGTGAACCTAATTTTTTAATATTATTTAATCTTTTTTTTTTTACTAGCAAACGATTATTATCGCCTTATTGTAGCAAATTTTTTAATTGACATTCCATTTGGTTTATATTAGTCTTTTAAAATTGAACTGGTGATTGAAAATATAATATATATGTTAGATTAATTATGATAGACATACATGACTATCAAATAAAATAGTAGAAGCCGAGAACTTACCTCCAGCTTAACAAATCAGATTATTCAAGTCTAAATCCCACAATCAAAGATCTTTCCACGGAAAGTCAAAATCAAATATTGTCGGTTAATTTTATCGCTATATTTTCTAGTCTATTCAACACTGTAATTCCTGTAAATTGATGGAATACACAGCCTTTGTAGTTAGATCAGTGAACCTTATCCTTTTTTTTCCCTAAAAAATACGTATCAAAACTCAAGCCTTCTCCCATCAAGAATACAATATAAAATAAGGGAAAAGATGGGCCATTATTCCTACAATTTTGGTAAACAACAAAGAGTAGGAGATCGTAGGAGTTACAATTTACATGGGATTTGGAAGAAGTTGATTTTAATTTAAACTTTAAGAGATAAAATTATTGTTATCTTCCTTTAATCTAAATAAATTATTTAGAAAAATAAATAATTCAAAAATTAGTGGACCATCATAAGACATACATACAATACATGTCTAATATTCTCCCACTTAGTCCATGTAATTGTAACTCATAACGTTAACTCTCTCTAAACCTTATACACAAACAAGAGTTGACGACTATGAATCATGGCTGCAAAACCTTTATTATAAAGTATTACCTTCCATGTATTACAAAGTATTACCTTCAATGTATTATAAATAATCTCCCTTGAGCAAATACATATATCTTTATGAATAAACTTCTAAATGCTTATTGCTGGTCCTTTCTTTATTCAGATATCTATATTGTCATTATTTAACTTTATATATACGGACTATATAAATGACAAAAATTTAAAAAAATTAGAGTCATGTAAATAAACTGTAATCCATAAATGCGGAATCTCAATTACATAAAACTCATATAATAGAACTGAGTTTCACATACTCTACATGTTCTTTATACAAATTAGGCGGTAACCCTTTCATCAAAGGATCTGCAATCATCAATTTAGTACTGATGTGTTCAATAACTACCTTCTGTGACTTAATATGTTTTTTAGTAGCTAATTATTATGTCGATATGTTTATTTTGACTTCCACTTTTGTTGTTCTTAGCTAGGAATACTACAACAGAATTATCACAGTAAATTCTCAATGGTCTGGAAATGGAATCAATAATTTCCAATCCATAAATAAAAATTTTTAGCAACATAGTTTATGTTGATGCTTCAAAATAAGATACAAACTTTGCTCTTATAGTTGAAGTAGCAACTAAAGACTGCTTTGCATTTCTCCTTGAAATTACCCCTCTAACTAATAAGAAGATATATCCTAAAGATGACTTTCTAGTATCAGAGCAGGCAGTAAAATCAGATTCTGAATAGCCAATCACCTTAAAAAAAAAGATACATATAGCCAATCACCTCATATATGTAAGCATGTAGTTGGTTCCTTGAAGATACCGCATCACTTTCTTTGCAGTCTTTCTGTGGTCCAAACTTGGATTACTTTGATATCTACCCAACATTTCTACTACATATGCAATGCCAAGCCTTGTACAGACCTAGACATACATTAAGCTTCCAACTGCAAAAGCATAAGGAATGTTGGTCATCTGTTTCATTTGTAAATTATTCTTTGGGCATTGTTTCAAACTGAATGGGTCACCTTTAACAATAGGTGCCACACTAAGTGGACAATATTTTATATGAAATCTCTCAAGGGATTTATTAATATAGGTTTCCTGAGATACCCTTAATATCCTTTGGGATATATCTCTTTGAATCTTTATGCCAATGACATAAGAGCCTTCACCCATATCTTTCATTTCAGAACATTGCGAGAGATTATTTTACCTTATGTGTAAGCCCAGATCACTTGAAGCAAGTAAAATATCATCTACATATAGGACTAAGAAAATGATTTTGGTCCCACTGACTTTATGGTATATACACTGATCCACAATATTCTCCTCGAAACCAAATGAAGAAATTACATCATGAAACTTTAAATACCATTGACGATAAGCTTGTTTTAATCCATATATAGACTTATTTAACTTACAAATCAATGATCACCTTTATTTGAGATAAAATCTTTTGGTTGTTTCATATAAACGTCTTCCTCTAAATCTTAGCTTAGGAATGCTCTTTTCACATCCATATGATGTAACTCCATATCAAAATGAGCTATTAATACCATGATTATCCTGAAAGAATCATTCTTAGAGACTGGAGAGAAGGTATCATGATAATAAATTCCATCTCGTTGAGTGAATCCTTTGGCTAAAAGTCTTGCTTTATATCTTTCAACATTACCAAACAAATCTCTTTTGGTTTTAAAAACCCATTTACAGCCAATGATCTTTGTTCCTTTAGGCAACTCAATAAGATATTAGACTTGATTATTTGCCTTTGAATCCATCTCATCTTTCATAGTATAAGACCACAATATGGATCTACTACTACTCATAACCTGTTAAAATGTGACAGGGTGATCTTCAACACCAACGTCAATGTCAGATTCTTGAAGATATACAACATAGTCGGAAGAAATCACAGGTTTCCTTATCCTTCTAGATCTCCTGGAAGTTATGCCGACATCTTCTTGATGATGATGTTCAATAGCTAGATCTTCAAGAATATTCTCTACATATGTAGCTATTCGGGAATTGGTTGTTGATAATCTAATAAATCTTGATGATTATCTTGAATTACGACAATTAACCTGAAGATTAAGAAGTAGGTTCTAAATTCTTATCTTCATCAAAAACTAAGTTTCGAGGTTGACTACTCCCACTAATTACATCATTCTCTATAAACCTTGCATTCCTTACCTCTACAATTATAGAAGTATGGATGGATAATAAAATCTCTATCCCTTAGACCTCACTGCATAGCCAATGAAAAACCACTGACTGTTATGAGGTCTAACTTTTTCTCTTGTGGATTGTACACTCTAACTTCATCGGAACAACCCCATTCATGCATATGTCTTAAACTAGATTTTTAGCTAGTCTATAATTCAAATGGTGTTTTGGGAACCGCCTTTATTGGAACCCTATTTAACACATATACAACAGTTTTTAGAGCTTCACTCCACAAAGATAATGTGAGACTGAAGTTGCTAATCATACTCTGAACCATGTCCATTAATGTTCGATTTCATCTTTCTGGTACACTATTTTAAGATAGTAAGCCTAGCATTGTGTATTGAGCAATAATGTCTTTTTCCTCTAGAAACCTAGCAATAGACCTGGTTTATATCCTGATCCCATGTAGCTTCCATAATATTTTCCACCTCAATCTGATCTCTCGATTTTAGTTTATTTCCCTAATTTTACCCCTGCTCTATAGCACTTAAAAACATCTAATGCTTCACTTTTATTATAAAGCAAATAGAGATAAATAAATTGTGAATAATCATCAATAAAATATATAATGAATCTCTGAAATTTTAAACACTCTTCTGAAAATGGGGCACAAATGTCAGTGTGTACTATTTCCAAAATATCAGAACTCCTTCTAGCACCTTTCTTGATCTTGTTAGTCTCATTTCCCTTTATGCAGTCCATACAAGTACTAAAATCAGTAAAATCTAAAGTCTCAGTGGCTCAATCCTTTACTAATCTTTTGATTCGATCAAAGGATATATGACATAATCTCAAGTGACATAATATAAAGGATTTCTCATTTAAAATACTTTACACCAATATCACCATGCATAGTCGTAAGGTTATAATCAAAAGCAGGGTTTAAATAAATTTTAAACAAACTATCATCTATAATCTCATCCCCAATAATAATAGAATCTTTTAACTAATGAAAAGATGTCCCAATGAAACTAAAACCAAAATCCAGAGGTAAAAGTCTTGAAGCTGAAATAAGATTTCTTGAAAATATGAAATATAAGAGGTTTTATCTAGGTCTAAAACAAAGCCAGAATTAAGAACAAGTCTGTAGGTCACGACAACTTCCGCATATGAATGCATCTTGTTTCCCGAATAGATTGCACGTTCACTTTCCTTCGGTTTCCTTTGGTTTAAGAAGCCTACATGGTATTGGCAACATGGATTGTAGAACCAGATTCAATCCACCAAGTATTATGAGAAACATGAACCATATTAGATTCATAACACACTAGAGAGATTTGATTACTTTTCTTTCAAAATAAGTCTTGTATTTGGTACAAGATTTCTTCATGTGTCCTTTCTTTTTATAGAAAAACACTTAATAGTGTCCTTATTAGCTTGATTAAGAGCATTTTTTCCTTTTCCTTTGTCCTTCTTGTCATATTTCTTTCCACGAGTCACTGTATGGGCACTTTCCATTCTTTCTTGATTCAACCTCCCTTCCTCTTGCACACAAAAAATCAAAAGTTCATTAATTGACCAATTTTCCTTATCTGTGTTGTAGAAAATTTTGAAATGTCCATATTCATTAGAAAGAGAATTAAGGATAAAGTACAACAAAAATGACCCATAAATATCAATATCTAAAGACTTGAGTTGTGCAGCCAAATCCCTCATTTACATAATGTGATCACGCACTCATTTGGTGCTATTAAATTTCAATGATGATAATTTATTCATCAAAGAGCTTGCCATTGCCTAGTCGGATGTCTCAAATTGCTGCTCAATAACAATAAGGTAATCTTTCATCTTAACACAATCAGGAATAAAACCACGAATGTTTTTCCCAATATGAGCCTTAATGGGCATCATACTCAAGCGGTTAGATCGCTCTCATCATTCAAAAGATATTATCTCTTGTTGAGTGCTCAGCTCTGCATGTATTAGTGATTCATTTACTCTAAATGCTAGGTCAATGTTCATGCACCCTAATGTAAGGAGAATTTTCTCCTTCAAAACTTTAAAATTGTCCATATCAAAAAGGGATACGAGATGTATCATAGTTGGGAACCACATTAGATTGAACAGCTACAAAATAAATAAATAAACAAAAGACTTACATACAATAATTGAAGCATAAAATACATATATGGAAAATCTACCCATATAAATTTCCAAAGCAAATAATTCAATGTATCATTATAACTATCCTATTGGAAAAAGTTATAACATACAATAGATTAATTCTTCATAACGGGAGTAGCATCATATTTACTAACGCATAATAGTTTTAGGCCTGTGGGTAACTCTCTCTCTCTCTCTATATATATATATATATAGGAAAATAAATTTTTTGTTATCCTATTCTAATTAAACACAAATATAATAATTTTTTTTTATGGGGTTAAATTATGATATTCTCATGTCTAATAATAATATTTGATGCCAGTAAAATTTATGTGACTATTTATAACTTACATTTTTTATAATTGAAGATGTTGTGGCTATCCTCAATTAATCAAATGTAAGAAGTTTATAAATGACATCAAATCTAATTTTCCATATCCATATAATCCAAAAATTATTAATGTGATAATGCCAAAACTTAATAGCCCTCCACATATTTCAGTGAAATATATATAGATATATCACAGTTTTTACTTAATGCATATCGCTAACAATTTGGATTAAAATAAGTCACATGCAAACATGGTTACTGTTAAAATTTGTACAGATTAAAATGCATGTAGAACATCAAATTTCAATATGATGAAAATGTTTTCTCAATACGTGTACTATAAAATATTCTTCAATATATATATATATATATAATATATATATATATATATATATATATATATATATTATATATATATATAAATATATAATATATATATATAATATATATTCAATTTAACATGCACTAATGAAAATTATTTTATCAAACAAATCTCCTTCAATTCGCATGAATTATTGTTGATGGTGATTTTCTGTCCCGAAAATTTCTGAAGTCTGCAGAGGGATATAATGTGTTTTAGCCAATTAGCAGATGTAAGTCTGAGATTTTCGTGAGGATGAAAAGTCAGACAGAGGACCAGAGCCCGCGGTGCAGATGAAGATTGACCCGAGGTCGTCAGGAGATATGTTTTGTGCTTGTAACATTAGGAGTGAGATTTGGAGCATTGTTTAAAAATTGGGTCGATGTGGCCGCCTCGCCTCCTCAAGGCAATAGCGCTTTGAGGCGGCCGCTTTTTTCGATTTTTGTGAGGCGGCCGCCTCAACGCTTGCGAGGCGGCCGCTTATTTCGGTTTTTGTGAAACGATAACGTTTTGAGGATTTCAAAACATCGTCGTCGTTCATTTACAGTATTAAAAAAAGAAGAAAAAATTTGATTCTATGGTTTTTATATTCTCTCTCGGCCTCATCTGCTATCTCTCTCGGCTTATACTTCTCTCTCTCTCGGCCTCCTCTGCTCTCTCTCTCTCGGCTATGGCGATGGCAGCACTTTTGGTAATCTGCTCAGGTTGTTTTTTTTTTTTTTAATTTTAACTTGTTAATGACCTAAAAATTTCATTAAAGAAACTAGGAAAAAAGATAAACTTATTTTGAAGGCAATATATAAAGATTTAAGTGCAAGTTCTAGACTAAAATCAATGTGGTGTAAATGTGTAATACTGTAATTACACACTTTAGTGAATTATCATGTTGTAAGCAGTAAGCTTCAATTATTTGGCAAAAAATACACAATTCTTTAACTATCCTGTCAGATTCGTATAGTGGCATGTCATATGTATTTTAAGTCTGAACTGTTTCAATATGCTATAGATGATAGCTTATTTAGGGATTAGTCATCAATAATTGTTTGAACATATTATGAATTATGAAGAAACAAATGTATCTTGGATTTAACATGTTTTTATTATTCTGATATTACAATTTTAATTTTTTTCGATTTTCGGATCGAGACGCCCCCTTCGCTGCCTCGAGGCGGTCCGTCTCGCGTCTCAATGGCTGGCAGTCTCGAGGCGACGCCACGCCACGTATTTTTAAACATTGATTTGGAGTAAGATAACTAAAACATGATCACATACACATGAGGAAGCTTTATCAAAAGCAAAGAAACATAGGAAGGTGATCACTAGAAGATGCAAGCTAGAAGAAAATCATTACAGTTCAAACTTTAATCAAGGGAAATTATTTCTTAATATTTCCACATGCCCATAACTAAAACGACCAAAAATCTTAATGTTAGCTTGACTTTTTTGAATGTGAGGGAAATAAAAGCATATCTATCGACCCGAACTGGTAAAAGGAGCAAGGAGGAGCGTCCTCCGTTTTGGTACACAGGCCGGGGTTGTAGCACTATACTCGTGTATGGACAACATAAGCTATAAACGGAAGCTTGAGCCTCTCGATGGCTGATGAGATAGAAGTCGGCCAGCGGCTGATAGGATGGAAGAGGGCCCCAGGCTTATTCACTGACACACGAAATTGTGTGAGTGGTTGAAATGGAGGTTGAGGTTGACACATAAGCAGAGTATGTAGCAGTTACCGAAAAAGAGTGAATTAATGAGGTTCAAATGGCAGGGAATGGTTGTGTTAGATAGCAGAGCTACTATTTGTAGAGTGATAGGGGAAATGAGCCTAGAAAATGATAACAGGGTGACGTGACTAACGTCACGAATTAGTATAATAGTGGATTTGGATGCACTATATAAAAGGGTTGAAGATTCTGATTGAATGGTTCTTTTTCTTCTTCTTTTTGGAGCACTTTTTAACATTTACACAACTTATAAGAAGAGAGAAAAAGCTTAGTGTAAGTGAGAGATAAGGAGATCGTCTGACCCGGAGTGGTAATAAAAGTTATTTCTTCTTTGTTCCCGTGGACGTAGGTTGGATCCATTCCCACTACAAGAAATTACAATTTTAGCGACGAAATATATCATTTCAAAATTTAGCGACATAATATTCTGTTTCAAAATTTAACGACGGAATAAATACAGAATTGAAACAGATAATGAAATTAGGGACGAAATTTAGCGATAAAAAAAATTTCCATCTAAATTAGAGATAGAAACAAAATTACGTGCAAATTAGAAACAGATTATTATTCCGTCGCTAATTTCATCTAGAAACGAAATTTTTCCGTCGCTAATTAGAAACAGAATCTTTATTTCATCGCAAATTTTAAATTTTTTATTTTTATTTTAATTTTAATTTCTAATTTCCCAAACTGTTGGTAATTAGAAATGGAATTTTTCCGTCGCTAATTGGAAATGGAATTAATATTATGTAACAAATTTTAAAATTTTCAATTCCCCCAAAAATTTAATCCTTTCGGTACCATTTTTTTAAAAAATAGAAACGGATTTTCCGTCGCTAATTAGAAATTGAATCTCTATTCCGTCACGAAATAGAAACAGAATCTCTATTCCATCGTTAATTTTTAAAATTGTCAATCCCTCCAATATTTTCAAAAATTTCCCGTCTTACAAAATTTTCAAATGTCTATAAAATTTAAAAATCTTCCCTCTTCTCTTATTTTTTCCCTCTATATATACACCGCAATCTTTTAACTCTCAACTCCAATACATCATCCAAAATTTTCCTAATCATTCCATATGCCATCAAATTTTTTTCATACCTCAATTCTCATTATCACTCTCTCATTTTTCTTATCTCAACTTTTAAAATTTCCTAAGAATCAAACACTAATATTTTTTTTTGTTTAAAGTGGCGTAAATAGATGGTGGTGTGTCGAAACTTGCGGTGGACATTACGGTGTCTTGTGGAATTGAAGGTTATATATAACATTAAAAAAGTCAATTCTTTAAAATTTTCCACCATTCAAAAATTTTAAAATTTTCCATTATTTAAAATTTAAAAATTTTCTCTCTCTACAATTTATAAACTTCTCACATCTATATAATTATAAAATTTCAACCTCTCTAAAATTTTAGATTAAATTTTTTTCCTTTCTAAAATTTTAAAAGTTTCATGTATCTTTAAAATTTTAAATTTCCCACCTCTATAAAATTTTTAAAATTTTATTTTTTTATTTTTTTTTAATATATAGCTATGGAATAGCTACAGAAATTCTGTCTCTATTTAGCGATGGAATTTATTCCATCGCTAAATAGAAACGAAATTTTCGTCGCTATTTAGCGACGAAAATCATTTCATCTCTAAATAGAAACAGAATTTATGTCGCTATTTAGTGACAGAAATACTTTTGTCACTAAATAGAAATGAAATTTCTGTCACTATTTAGCGACGAAAATTATTATGTCTCTAAATAAAAATATAATTTTCCATCGCTAATTAGAGACAGAATTTTCGTGGCTATATAGAGACGAAATAAAATTCCGTCGCTAATTTTAGCGACGGTTGTAATATTTTCATCGCTATTGTTTTTGCGACCAACAAAATAAAGACGAAATTTTTCCGTCACTATTCCATCGCTAGTGGTCAGTTAGCGACGGATTAGTTACGGATTTTTTCGTCGCTATTTGATAGTTTTCTTGTAGTGGATCCGTCGAACCACGTTAAATCTTTTATCATGTTTGTGTTTTATAATTTGTTTGTCAAAATTGCTTTGGTTCTCAGCTAACCAAACAAATTCACTGTTGGGGGAGATTTATTCGAGGAATAATTTTTCCTGAATTATCCCACGAAAAATAGTTGTCAACATATATATAATGTTTCCTTCAATTTGCATGTGTTTACAACAAGTGCATTCATCAACAATAATCCTTACTGCAACAGTGGCCTAGACTATTATTTATAAGCGACTTCTTTGAGTGTTAAAATTCATTTTGGCTTCAAAAACTATTATTACTGGTATACAAACCCGTATAAGAATTTGCTAGACTTAATAAAAATTAATATATTATTATGCATGCTGCAGCCTCAAATATTTTATATTCGACTAAAATTAAGAAGCAAGATATTTATTATCCAGCAATTAATATTCGACATGCTATTTAAACAAACACAATTTTTATTTTTATTTTTACAAAGAACCGAAAGCCAAATTAAAGACATGTTTTGATATCAAATATTAAATTAATTATGATAGATATAACATGACTATCAAATAAAATAGCAGAAACCATGAACTTATCTCTAGCCATAGCAAGTCGGATTCTTCAAGTCCAAATCTCACAATCTAAGATGTTTCCACAGAAAGTCAAAATCAAACATTGTCTGTTAATTTTATCCAAAATGAAATATTGTCTATTAATTTTATCACTCAATTTTCTAGTCTATCCAATACTGTAATTCATGCAAATTAATGGAATGCACAAGCTTTATTGTTAGACTAGGGACCCTTAGCTTATTTCTTTCTTATGAAAAATACATATTAATTAGAACTCATAGCATTCACCCATCAAGAGGACAATTTATCCCTTCAATTTTGATAACCAACAAAGAGAGTGAGATCATGAGAGTTACAATTGACGAGGAAGTCGGTTCTAATTTAAACTTTAAGGTATAAAGTTGTTGTCAACTTCCTTTAATCTAAATAAATTATTTAGAAAAATAAATCATTCAAAAATTAGTGGACCACCATATAACATTAAAAGGTTCAATGAGTAATTGATTCGACCGGTTGAACCGTTTCGACTGATCGATAAAATCGGATAATGTAATAAATAATTTTAATTAATTAAAAAATATTTAAATTTTTATTTTTGGTTTAATTTTTTTATTAGGAACCGGACGGTCCAATTCACCGATTTTAACATTTTTTAATATCTTGATTTTTAGGATTCAACCGGATTAAACTCACGATCAGTCCCTCATTCAAACGATTCAATCTATCAGCCTGATTCAGTTTTAAAATCCATGATTTATATCGTACCAATTTCATAATGATGAATAAAAAAACACATTTGTACGTGTTTATCGAGATAAATTTTGGCATTGGCATTGGCATCCATCAATTAATTTGGTTCAACAGATGAAGAAATGACTAAGGAATAAGTCAATCATATGAAGTGTCTAGTTGCAAACCACTATTGCCATCATTATCAAAAGACACCACCATTATCAAAATTTGGAAGAACAATCATCACCACTTTTTGACAACGGTGCAAAACACCAAACCTACTTAAGGAGGATCTTCTTTGTTAAATTTTTGGTGCAAGCTTCCAATGAATGATTTTTTCTTTGACTTATGGAGTAAAGCTCAAAGTTTTCTTTATGTAATTTATTGGTTTGTAGTTTGAGTTTCAGTGTAAATAGGAAGCTCATTTGATAGCTCAAATCATTCCCAATAAGTAGACCCGGTCGGCGGTTCGGTTCCGGTTCGGAACCGAACTGAACCGACTGGTTTCCGGTTCCACACTTAAGTGGAACCGGAACCTTGAAGCGAACCGGAACCGACCTGTTCGATTTCGGTTCCGATTCGGTTCCGACCTTTTTTTTTTAAATTTCGAAAATAAATTAAAATAAATGAGATTAATTTTATAAATAAATAAAATTATTACATTGAAGAGCTTGAGCGTAAATTTTTAAAAATTTAAGTTGCCTACGTATCCTCCAGGGGTGAGAGGAATCAAAGCTCACGTAGTTCAATTACAATTTAAGACATATCCCCTTTATAAATTTATAATTTTACAATTATCAATCATCATTATCAGTTGATCATTCGGCTTCGGTTCCGCTTGCACTTGTTGTTGCACTTGCAGATGCATTATCGAACAAATCTTTAAAATCATCGGGGGCATCTTCTTGTTGTCTCAGATCAGTTCGACTCTAATCATCCACACAAGCTGTTGCTTCTAGAGTGCTTGGATGTAATGAAGATCGCCTAGCTTCCAATATATTACCTCCCAAGCTGAAGGCTTGCTCAACCGCAACGATGGAAATAAATGCTGTCAATATCTCTTTAGCAATAATTGATAAAACAAGATATATATTTTGATGTCGGTTCCACCATTCAAGGATTTTAAAATTTTTACTAACTAAACTTTCAGTAGAAAACTCGAAATTTGTAGATAAATAATTATCTAATCCAGGGTTATTAGTTGTCGTATCCCTAGCTTTTTTATTTCGTTGCAATAACCAACGATCCCATGCGCTAAGTCTTGTTTGAATTACCGGTTCGCTACTACTAGATTCACCTACTGTTCCTAAGTTATATCTTACAATATAATCATTAAATAAATCAATTAAATTATTTCTTAATTTTGTCATTATTCTTGTAATATCAATTTATGCTAATATTCCTAAATAATCATAGTAAGCTTGTAAAGCACCATTCAAACATTCTACTTTAAATCTAGGATAAAAAACAGCAGCAATAAGATAAAGTAAAGGAATTTCTCTAAAACAATGCAACCATTTTACCTTCATAGCAGTAATGGCTTCGAACAAAACGGAATCATTAGGATCGCTACTTTCAACATGTTCATCCAAAGTACCAACAATATTCAAACTTTCAAGAAGAAATAAATGTGCTGTAGGATTATAAACACCGCAAAAAATTAAAGTAGCATCATTAAAAACTTTTAAAATATCTAAAAAAAATTCACAAATATCCCATTGACTAGGATAAAGTGTGATATTTTGAACATATTGAGAAAAAAAAAAACTACATAATGCATATTTATATTGAAATGTTTGACATAAAAGAAAATAAGTTGAATTCCAACGTGTTGGAACATCTCTTGAAAATTTAATCGGTTTAATACCATTTATTTTACAAAACTTCTTCCATTCTCTTATAGCTTGCGAATATGACCAAATACAATTAAGTGCCATTTCAATTGGATCAAGGAAAGGTGATAATAATTTTAGACCGTCTTGAACACATAAGTTAAGGACATGACATGTATAACGAATATGAAAAAATCGACCCCTTAAATTTGGCTGACATCAGGATTTTAAATCATTGATGGATGCAGTATTTGCATATGCATTATCAAATCTAATTGTTAAAAAATTTTCTACTAAACCATAATCATCAAAAATTACCTTCATCATTTTATAAATATTATGTGCAGTATGTTGGTCATCAAAAACTCTAAATGCAATAAGTCATTTTTTACATGGTAAATGATGTATCAATCCAATGAAAAGCACACCCATGTATGAGTGTGTTTGTCAATGGTCACTCCAAATATCAGAACAAATAGAAATACGACCTTTCATCTCTTTAAATATTTCATTTAAAATAATTCTATCCTCTTCATATAATTTAAAAATATGACGTTTTGTTGTGTTTCGAGTCATTCTACATGCAGAAGGATTTAAAGCATTATGCACGTAATTAGTAAAATGAAGTTTTTCACCAAAGCTTAAAGAAAGATGTGTCATACAAGTTAATTTCGCAAATTCTTCTCTATTTTTTGCATCAGAATATTTAAATAAATCTACAGCACTCGTACCTCTACTAGATGATGCGTACCTGGCCATTTGAGTTTGTGTCATATTAATTCTAAGTTCGATCGGATGATGTTTTTCCAGGTGCTTGATCATATAACCGTATCCACCAGAAAATTTGTAGGTAACCCCACAATAGTTGCAAATTGCTCGTTGTGTATTATCTTCTAGGAATTCCAAATGAAAATGAATTTTGAAAACATCCGAGGAACGAGCCTTAACTTCTCTTCTCCGTGATTGTGCACCGACACTAGGGTCGCTCTCTTGGGTTGGCATATTTGACATTATGTTCTCAGATAAGCTTTCCATTTTTCGTTTGAGAAATTAAGAAGAAAAATAAGAAAATTTACTAATTGCGAATGATAACAAATTAACAACTAATTGAATTGAGATTGAGAATAAGATTATAAGAGAATTATATTGAATTGAGATTGAGATTGAGAATAAGAGAATTATAGAAAATGAGAGAGTTGAGAATTTGGTGTGTTGAAATAATGAATTATAGAGTTTTACAATTTTTGATATCAAAAATGCCCCTAAATATAACCGTTTTATTATTGTTATTAGGGATATATTAGTAATTTACATTTTAATTTATTATTTTTTTAAAAAATATTTTTTTAATTATATGGGCAGGGAGCCGTTGGGGAGTAGGGTTTCTGTTGGAACCCTATGGTTCCAATAGGAACCCTACGGTTCCAACCGGAATCCGTTCGGTTCCGGTTGGAACCATAGAACCGATGGAACCTTACGGTTCCATCGGTTCCGACCGGTTCAGCTTGGGGTCGAACCCCAACAGAACCGGTCGGCCACGGTTTCGGTTCTAACCGGTTCGGTTCTAGTTTGGTTCCGGTTCCAACCGGAATCGTGGCCGGATCTACCAACAAGTAAGCTTCAAGTAAAGAAAGCTTAAAGTGTAAGCTTCAAGTGAGAGATCTTAGAGAGTGTAGTTAATGCGTGAGGTTTTTTTTGTACAATTTTTATAATACTTGTAAATTCTATTCAGTAGTTAAAGAGATTATTTATTTTTCCTCCCAAAACATTCTTCAATGATCAGAGAATCACAACAAGTGATATCTGTAGCTTTGGTTATACATTGGGGATCTTGGAGGTGAAGAACGGAACTCGGTTCGGAAAATTCGGGTTTCAAGAAAGTTTTCTAAATTCAATTTTTACCAAACCATTAGCTTGTTCACGTCGAGAAGAGCACGGTGGTATTTTCCAGTGATCAAATCGATAACAGAGGAAGGCTCATGCGCCATCCAGAAGCTTCACATATGTCCCTGTCGCGACACGCACCATCCAGAGATTGAAGACACTAAAGTCTGCAACACTAGCACATGTCAGCGCACAGTCAGCTTCACATCAGCACACAGTCAGTGCCACATCAACAAGGAGTCTGACATGTCAGCTGTCGCGTCATCAACATATGTCTGCCACATCATCACCATGCTAGTAAGATAGTCCAATTTTCTGCCTCGTGTCTTCCATGTCAGCATAATTGATAAATTTCATTGAGCCACCCATGTCTCTGGAATTTATATTTTAACTTCAAAAGTTTTAGAAAATTATAAATCGGCATTTGTGTCAGATTTGGACCAATGATCAGTCAAATTCACCATTTTCGATCATTCTGGATGTAACTGTGACCTTCGATTTGTGAAAATCAGCCCAAATTTTATCATATTCTCATTTTTAAACTTTAAATGAAAATGGCAGATTCCTTTTCTGGTGTGATGATCAAGCCGACAGCAATCAATTACTCCATCCGGAGATATCGGATGATAGATTATTTACATTGTAAAGATCTGTTCGATATGATTGAGGTGAAGGGACATAGTGGAACTTTCGTTGCAGAACACACCAATGAGTTCCAAAGCATAGTGAACATGTTGTCCTAAAATGGAAGAATGTCTACCTATAAGTACTACCATTGTAGCATAGAAGGTCATTTAAAGAATAATTACCAAAAACTGTAACGAGAGCAAAGCCAAGATAATTTCCAAATGAAGAATAACGAAGGAAAGTTATTAGTAGTTGTCCAAGGAGATGTAGCGATATGCTCTTAGGGTTGGTACTTGGAGCGCCAATCCAGATCGTATTTATGTCTGATTCTTGAATACGAGCAATACATTTTTCTATAATATTACTTACTTATGGTAGAACCTTTTATCTTTTATTATATATATTCGATCTAATTCATTAGATTGAAATTAAATCGTGTTTAGTGATATATATATATATATTAGACAAAGACCCGGTAATACATAATGTATTGCGCAATTACAACGTCCACTGAGATACCACTGTGGATATATGAGTTATCCTCCACACTTAAATGACAGTCACGTCACCGATCTATTAAGATCAGACCTCCGCCTGTTCGTTAGGTGTGGACTCATGCTCATGATTAGCAATCTGTTAAATACATGAGCCTGTGGTATACTTCGGAATAAAGTTTCGAGTGTTATTTAGAAGATTACTAATAAATACGTCGACAAGATTATACCTATAGAGATTTGACGTTTATATCTATATCTCTGGAACAATCTGAATACCCGTGACGGAGGAATTATACGTATGTTATGACCTCGACCTGTATAGTTCAGGTGGTTTATCCGTGTTCGTCATAATTTATGGGTGGGTAGATTATGGACACGAAATTGGATCTCATGATGGATATGCCTGAACTTAGAGAGTATGACTAATGATATATACTCGTGGAGCACTAGGACAACTTTTATGAATAATACTGATTATTTGTAACTCGTTTAACGGTTAAACGAAGAATACATATGAAGGGACCTAATGGTCATTTCCTAATTAATGTGTATTTGTATTTAATTTTTGATATTATTAAATACTTATTAATTAATTGTCAAATTATGATATTTGACATATATCATTAATACATGTATTTGAGATATTTAATGTAAATATAATACATTTATTTAAGATATTTATATTTAGTTATTTAATTGTTTAATTGTTAAATAATTAAATCAATTAAAAACTAAATATATTATGCCATGATTAATGTTAGGAAATGACATGTTTTGGTTGGTTCACTTGTAAAGTTAACTTTAAGATAAATATTATCAGGTGTTACAAGTAAACCAAACCAATGGGAACAAAATTATTGAATTTCTTATATTTATTTATTTTGTAACTCATGATTTTTTCAAAAAAAATATATAAGTAATTTTTGTTTCACTTTTCAAAAAATATACAAGGTTTCTAAAATTCACCAAGTAAAAGATTGAGAGGAAAAAGTGAAGAATAAAAGGAAAAAGCTTGAAAAACTTGGAGTTTTATAAGTTATTTCCAACTTTCTTAAACTAAGAAATTGTTTCTATGATTCTATACTTCAACTTTGTAGTTTATAATTTTCTCTAATCTTAAATAATGTAAATTATTGTGTTGGAAACTTGTTTAAAGATGGAAGCATATATATTAATAAAGATTGTATGAAATTAGAGTTAGGGTTGGTGCTTAGAGTGCTAATCTGGATCGTATTTATGTCCGATTCATAAATACGAGCCATTTCATTTTCTATAATATTACTTAAGTAGCACATCTTCTCTTTTAAACACATATTCGATCTAATTACGATTGTATATTCAATTACGATTAGATCGAAACTGAATCTGGTTTAGTGATACGTGTATATTAGACAAAGTCTCTAGGATTTACAATATAGTGTGCAGTTACAATGTAGTTTGTAATTGATATTGGGATGTGTCACTATAAGATTTATATCCTCAAATAAAGTTCCTGGTCAAGATTTACTAACACGGGTCGGTTAGTAAAATTTTCTGAGACCAGTACATGTCGTATATCATGACTTGGTCCGATGGTTTATCCCAATGAATCATGAGTTTCGGGAGACTCATATAGACATATAGGTGTTTATTTAATAAACACTGAACGAATCACTGAAGATTTCTTAATAGATGGTACACCAACGTTAATAGAAATCTTCTCGAGTTGAGCAAGCATAGTGGTCATTTGACTTGAGATACCACAGTGGGATATATGAGTTATCCTCCACACTTTGATGGTAGTCACGTCACCAATCTATTTAGATCAGACCTCCGTCTGTTCTTTGGGTGTGGACTGATGCTCATGATATCTAGTGTGTATCAATAGGGGATCCATCAGTCCTGTGTACAGAGCATATATAGGGGTGTGCATTAATCAATTTTAACCGATTAACCGAACAGTTTCGACCCATTTTTTATAACGATCCGGTTATTGTGATTAAATCAGTTTTTACGGTTAAATTTTTTTAACTTTTTTGGTTATTCGGTTCGGTTAAGGTTATGAGATTTGTATAAACGAACTGACCGATTAACCTAAATATATATATGCTTCAAAACCCTAAATAAGTAAATAACAAAATTTCATAGACCGATTGTTAGAAAAATTGTTAAAACCGAAAATTATTACATTATTAGCTATTAAGAAACCCAAAATTTCATAATATTGGGTTAAATATTAAATTTGATGAATATGAATTTATATTTATGTTAAATTACTTTATTGAATATTGAGTTGATGAATTTATTTTGTTGGACTGGTTAATAACCGAATTAACCAAAACCGACCGAAATATAATTGTTAAATTGGTTAATAGTTATGTGTCATAATATGGTTAAATTGGTTACACATTTACTTTGCCAAAAAATTTTGGTTCGGTTAAAAAATTAAGGATTAACCGACCGAATCGACCGATGCACACCCCTAGGCATAAATATCCTTCAAATGTTTACGATCTAGTAAATCCATGGCGTTGTGTAACTTCGAAAATAAATTCTGAGTGTTATTTAGATATCATATATTGAAAGTTGACTATATTATACTGAACGGGTTTGACATTTTTATCTATACCGCAGGTGTAATATGGATAGCCTGTGATGGAGGGATTATACGTATGCAATGTCCTCGACTTGCATAGTTTAGTGAGATTATTAGTGGTCGTCATAGTT
Organism: Zanthoxylum bungeanum; assembly: GCA_019454045.1. Lineage (NCBI taxonomy): Eukaryota > Viridiplantae > Streptophyta > Magnoliopsida > Sapindales > Rutaceae > Zanthoxylum > Zanthoxylum bungeanum. The sequence continues at coordinate 89,998 of SKCR01035195.1, forward strand.
CATTAGTGGGTGAATTATTTTCACGAAATTGGATTTCTTGACGGATAAACCTAAACTTAGAGAGTCCCACAATATGAAGTGTACTTGTTGAGCACTTGGACAACGCGATATGGATAATATGGATTATTCATAATACTTCATTGGATTAAATGAGTTAATTCGAATCGTTTAATCGTTAAACGATAACCATATATTATGGGATTTTGGCCAATTGTAATTATTGTGTATTTATATTTGATACATAATAACGATTAGATACACATTAATTATTCGTCAAATGAGATTTTGGCACATGTATGTATTTGTTATTTATTGTAAATAAAATTACATATATAATAATAATTATATTAATTGATTATTTAGATATTTAATTATTAAATATTTAAATAATTAATTAATAAACTTTTTCATAAATGTTATGAAATTTATCCAATTATTATTGGTTTACATGGCATGATTTAATTATACTTTATGTGTGCAATTTTTATTGGATAACATAAAGTTTATTATAATTTAATTTGATTAAATTTTCAAAAGGATAAAAATGCCCCTATATGTCGGCAAAGAGGAAATTAAAACGAAAAATATTTTCTTTTTTTTCCAACTTGCTTCCATGGCTGAGAATCACAAATAAAATAGGTTTCAAATTTTGTTTGAAGAATCCATGAATAAATGAAGGAAAATCAAGAAAAAAAGGCTTAGGAAACAAAAGATTAAAGGTAATTTAATTTAACCCTAAATTTGGAAATTTAGTTTCTTTTTTCTTGATTATCTAGAAAGGTTCTATGGTTCCTTTAATTCTAAAAAATTGAGGCTTTTGGTTGTGGATGATGAATAGGAAGTGTTGATGCATGTGTGAAGTAGTTTTAGATGGAATTAGTGTAATTATTGTCCAATTTATGCATTTGATGACATGTTACCATTTTAGAGTGTTATGACCACTCTTGTAACACCAAAAATTATTATTGGGTGTTTCATGTGTGGTGACTTTGATTGTTGTTGTGGATTAATTAGATTAATCTTGAAAATTGGATTTAAAGCATGAAATTTGGTAATTTCGATTTCTGGATAATCTCTAGAAAAACTAGAAATTTTTTTGATGAATTTGATGTCATATGAATTATTGGATGTGTTTTGGGAGTTGGAACAATTTTTGGAAAGTGTTTCGGAGTTGAAATAAGTGAAAACGGTGAAAAACAGCAGTACCAGGTGACTTTTGAGCCAACCGGGTGACGGCTATCCAAACAGTGAATTTTTCACTATTCGGGCAGCCCATGAACTTCCCTAATACTATTGGGGCTGACTTTGATAGACATCATATGAATTGGGTGGTCGGTTCGGTCAAAGATGTATTTTATGCCATTTTACGGAAAAATATTTTTCGTAAAAGTTTCACGATGTTTCTTATATATTTATGTCGCTATTTGATATCGAATAAATGTGTTTAGGTGAAATATGAATAATTTATTCATATTAGATATTGAATGATTTATTCGGTAATTTTAAAAGTTTTAATATTACGATTTCTCCTGAACCGTGCTTCCGCTGCGCCCTTTCGCCCTTAACCCCAACAAAAATGGTATCAGAGCAGGTCTAATACTTCATCCATTACATTAGTCATGCTTGATATATGATATATAATCTAATTTTACTATTCGCACATGCATGTAATCTATACGTTTCTTGAGTTTTCGGTTCTACGCTAACGAAAATGTAACGGAAATTTAATGGTTAAATTAAGTTATGTTTTCAATATGTAGAATTGAATTGTTTAGAAAATGAATTAGATTAAAATTCTACATTTGATGTGGAACAATGCTTCCTTGAAGAAAATCCCCGTTTAAAATACGGCTGTAAAGTAACGCGTATTAGATGCTTGTTTCTTGGTCTGTCTTATCAGTACGGTTTATGGGTATCTTTCTATAACTACATCTGAGATCAAGTCAAAGCTGTGAAGGTGTAGGTTATGGATTTTATCCATGATGGTTGTATATTGATACTAGACAAATTCAAGTAAAAGTGGAAATCCTAACGTGCCAAAGCTGTCAGGACTACATCGATAGCTTGAGTTTGTCATTGGCAAGTGAAGTCTTGATACGCCTCCTTGTGAACGTGCTAAATCTGTCATAACGAGAAACGGTCTGGACCAAAATCAGGAGTCACTGGTGAGTGATTGACAATGAGTTGTCTACCTAATGAATATATGTATGTGAGATCGTACCAAAGCTGTGAGTCGAAATATATTCATGGGATCCTACTCTCACTATAGAATTTGATTTAATTATTGAATTCCCGTTCTCCGTTGGGGATTACGGTATTACGTAAATTAGTGAGAGACACTGCTGGGTTAAAAATCCATAACTAAAGCGGTGTGTCATTTTATGGAATTTGCTGCTTTTGTTTTCCTTTATTCTATATTGTTTATAGAATTACACTTCTAATACATTGCATAGCATATTACTTGAATATGTTTCTGACTTTACTTATGGTTGCGTATTTCTAGAATAGGTTCTAGAATGACAATAGACTTAGATATTGTTAGATTAGTTAAAACCATCAGGAACTGTTGTTCCAATTTTCTTGAAAAATCAAGATGATTAGTGACTTAGTTACTAAGTCATAATTAGTAATCTAAATAGGTATCTGTTTTCGATATAGTTATCTAGTAAGAATAGTTTCTTATGCAGTAAGAATTGACTTGAATTAGTTCATGTCTCGAGATTCTTGACTGACATTGGGAAAACCCATTAGTATTTGTTTATCTTATAATGACGTTTCTTGGCTTTAGTGACTTTTAGAAGTCACGTGTCTAACACAGTTTGCTAATCAATCATTTGCAATTGTTGTGAATAATTGAACGCAAATTATAAAGCTTAAGAAAAAAGATGTGTATAGTTGTTTATATAGAATATCGATTCTCACATTACGACAACTCTAGGTATTGAATACCAGATATCCCATCTAGTTATTTAAAATAATGTTTAATGATTGTTTTGATATTTGATATCAGAACTTGCTACTATTGAATAGTTACTTGTTCTTAATAAATAATTGTTGTATATTTTAATGTGACTAGTAGTGTCATTGAAGGAAAGATAAACATTAAGAAAAATGTTCCATCAACTAAATAACTTATAACAATGTTTTATGAGATTATCGCATATGCATAAGATGCTTATTCTGTAAGGTAAAGGATGGTCTAATACGAGATCACACCATATATCCTTATCCATTTAATGAATATTGTATTCAGGATGTGATTAAATCTCATTTAACTAATGATCGTTATTGGACCACAAGATTTATTAGACTAATACATTAGATGTATGTAGTTTAATGAATTAGAAATTGTCTTAGATAATTTTCTTTACTCTGTAACTTAGTTAATGAATTTTCAGGACTTAGTTGCGTGTTTCTAAAATAATTTATATTGAACGTCTTGAAAGGTTCGAGAACTTTCCATATGTTTTCTGATGAAATGCGAATAAAATATTTTGAATGGTTCAAAGATATCCCATTTGAAGTGTTGAAAACTATATCTTTGAAATTCATCATGAATCTTTGAATTGTTCAAAGATGTTTGATATTATCAAATATATGAATTTAAGGTAATTAGTTCTAAAGTTATTTAATGAATGTAATTCTTACTCAATATTAAACTTCCACGATTCCATCATGTTGGAATTGGTCAGTGGGAGTAATTGAATCTTATATGATTTGATTCGTTGATATTGAGTGTTACCGAATTAATTTTCAATACTCTTGGGATTATGCTCCAGTAACACTAATTCATCTATTTAATTAAGGTTTCATTCGTTCCTACAGTTACATATATGATATGTATAGTAGAAAATTTGAATCTTGAAAAATTTGAAGATTTGAAACTTTCTTTTATATAATTGTTATATAATTGAAAGTACTTACGCCTCGGAGGTATAAGTAAGGTTTATCATTTATTCTATTTAATAGAATATTGTATCCTATTAGATAGAATATTTTTTCTACGATCCTGAGCAATAAAATTATTTTATTACTTGGTGTGTTAACATCGGATGTTGACAATTGTAGAAAAGACTTGACTTATTGAAGTCAAATGTGAGAATGATAAACTATAAGTGGAACTACATAATTAATAAGATGAAAATACCCTTAGACATCTTCCGTATAAGTTCAATAGGATGTCAGAATCATTTACAAAATATTTGATACTTAATGATTCTGTTGTTTTCTTATCGAAGAAAATTATCCTATAACTTATAGTGGGAGTGATATTTGATATCGATTTCGGAAGTTAACATTGAATCATAGATCTAAGATTGTTTATAGCTTATTACGATCAAGTTTTGAACTTGATTAGGCTTTCGTTATGAATAGTTTATAAAATGTGTAAATTATTTGCACAAGAAAAGCAAGGTGAGCTTATTAAAGGTTCGACCTTTATAGTATGACAATAAGAAAGGTTATTCTCAGTAGTCTATTATATATTCTAAGAAAACTTGTCTCTAGTCGCACTAATTAAACAATTAAAAATCTGTTGGTTAATGTTGATATTAAACTATGTATTTTGGCTAAAGAATGCAAAATGGCGTTCTTGAGTGATTTCTTCGAATGAGAGATCCGTCATGATTTCTTTGTTTGAAAAAATCATTCTAGAATGGCCCTGGAGTTTGTATTCTGCTGAGATCACAGTTTGATATACTGACTTATAGATCCTATTGTACACTCAGGTAAGCTTTCCGGAAATTCGTGTTCTCTAATTTTGATTACAATCAGATTGTCAGATTTTATCAAAGCATAGAGAATACATGTAGGGTAAGTGGGAGCATACAAACTTCTTTCTAGAATTGTATATATCCTAAGTCTTCTTTTCTTCGTGAAAGCAGTGATAGTAGTCTTTGTTATATTTGATATAAAGTTTCATATATGATATAAAACTAAGAGACTTATGGGATACTCTCATTAGTCGCGTATTAGATATGATTTAATAAAAGACACAGTAAGACTATCTGTATGACAGATAGTATAAATTTTGACAGTTAAAATGTCTTTTATATATATAGTATTTATCTTTCGTAAAAGATTATTCTTTTGTCGAAAGAGAAATTGATTAGAATGTCTAATTAATCTGATGCCTCATATGATGATAGCATAATGAATATTATATTATGTGTGATTAAATAGATTAATTTAATCATAATTGTTACGAGTTATTTTGATATGCTACAAACCATACGATGGATCTTGAAATATCTTCTTTATTATCTTGAAGATATTAAGAATGAGTTTCTTATTATGGAGAATTTAGTCTGCAACCATCAGGTCAGATTAGTTTTTATTCTAATTATGAAATTAGATGGTCTATGTCATATAAAGCCAGAAAAGATGCAGTGGGAGTGTCACCATTGATTCTACTAAACTAGTGGAATCAGTTTCAACTTATGGAGTATTGACTTATGAAGTTGCATAGTGACCCTATAAATTAGAAGTTTGATATTAGTATTGTGCTTACGGTTGTCTGCAATGTATTTTGGATTTGATATTTAAATACATAGACAACTCAGTAGCTATAGTACATTACTGATATAGCATCTGAGTCATATTGATGTGGAATTTGGATTCTACAAAATATGAATGATGGTGGCAAAAGGAAAATGATTGAGTTTGTTGGACGGACTCAATTTGTTAAAGCAGGCTTCCTTATTGTTGCCAACCTCTTGAATGCTAGGTGAGCTCTTGAAGGCCATGAATATGTGATATATATTGAGATGTGTATATGATACCGTGGATTGGCACTAGAGCAAGTGGGAGACATTATTAGGGTTTGTGCTCAGAGTGCCAATCCGGATTGTATTTATGACTGATTCATAAATACGAGCAATTTCATTTTCCATAATATTACTTATTTTACTGTAGCACCTCTTATCTTTTATACATATATTCGATCTAATTACGATTGGCTATTCAATTTACTATTATATTGAAACTAAATCTGATTTAGTGATACGTGTATATTAGACAAAGACCATATGATTTACAATATAGTACGCAGTTACAACGTAGTTTGTAATTGACATTGGGATGTGTCACTATAAGATGTATTTCCTTAAATAAAATTCCTGGTCAAAATTTACTAACACGGGTCAGTTAGTAAAATCTGCTGAGATCTGTCGTATATCGTGACTTGGTCCGATGGTTTATCTCAATGAACCATGAGTCTCGAGAGACCCATATAAACATGTAGGTGTTTATTTTATAAACACTGAACGACTCACTGAAGATTTCCTAATAGATGGTACACCTACGTCAATAAGAATCTTCTCGATTTAAGCATGCATAGTGGTCCTTTGACTTGAGATACCATAGTGGAATATATAAATTATCCTCCACACTTTGATGGCAATCACGTCACCGATCTATTTAGATCAGACCTCTGCATGTTCGTTGGGTGTGGACTGATGCTCATGATATCCTGTACATATCAATAGAGGATCTGTCAGTCATGTGTACAGGGCATAGGCATCCTTCATGTGTTTACGATCTAGTAAATCCATGGCCTGGTATAACTTCGGAAATCAGTTCTGAGTGTTATTTAGAGATCGTAAATTGAAAGTCGACTATATTATACCGAACGAGTTTGACGTTTTTATCTATACCCCAGGTATAATATGGATAGCATGTGATAGATGGATTATACATATGCAATGACCTCGACTTGCATAGTTTAGCGAGATTATCTGTGGTTGTCATAATTTATGAGTTGGTGAATTATGGACACGAAATTAGATTTCGTGATGGATAAACCTAAACTTAGAAAGTCCCACAATATGAAGTGTACTCGTTGAGCACTTGGACAACACGATATGAATAATACGGATTATTCATAATACTTCATCGGATTAAATGAGTTAATTCGAATTGTTTAATCGGTTAAACGATAACACATGCATTAGAGGATTTTGGCCAATCGTAATTATTGTGTATTTATATTTGATACATAATACGATTATATACACATTAATTATTCATCAAATGAGATTTGACATATGCCATAAATATATGTATTTGTTGTTTATTGTTTATTGTAAATATAAATAAATATATAATAATAATTATATTAATTGATTATTTAGACATTTAATTGTTGAATATTTAAATGATTAATTAATAAAAAAATTTCATAAATATTATGAAATTTGTCCAATTATTATTGGTTTATATGTTATGATTTAATTATACTTTATGTGTGCAATTTTTATTGGATAACATAAAGTTTATTATAATTTAATTTGATTAAATTTTCAAAAGGATAAAAATGTCCCTATATGTTGGCAATGAGGAAATTAAAAGGAAAAATATTTTCTTTTCTTTCTAACTTGCTTCCATGGCTGAGAATCAAAAATTCAATTTTTGTTTGAAGAATCCATGAAGAAATGAAGGAAAATCAAGAAAAAAAGGCTTAGGAAACAAGAGATTAAAGGTAATCTACTTTAACCCTAAAATTGGAAATTTAGTTTCTTGTTTCTTGATTATCTAGAAAGGTTCTAAGGTTCCTTTAATTCTGAAAAACTAGGGCTTTTGGTTGTGGATGATTAATTGAAAGTGTTGATGCATGTGTGAAGTAGTTTTGGATGGAATTAGTGTAATTATTATCCAATTTATTTATTTGATGACATGTTGTCATTCTAGAGTGTTATGACCACTCTTGTAACACCTAGAATTACTCTTGGGTGTTTCATGTGTGGTGACTTTGATTGGTGTTGTGGATTAATTGGATTAATCTTGAAAATTGGATTTAAAGCATGAAATTTGGTAATTTCGATTTCTGGATCAGTTCTGGAAAAATTGAAAATTTTGTGATGAATTTGATGTCATATGAATGTATTGGATGTGTTTTGGGAGTTGGAACAATTGCCAGAAAGTATTTCGGAGTTGAAATAAGCGAAAACAGCGAAAAATGGGGTTACCCGGTGACTTTTGAGCCAACCGGGTGACGGCTGTCCAAACAGTGAATTGACACTATTTCGGCAGCCCATGAACTGCCTTAATACTATTGGGCTGATCTGGGTAGAGGTGGCCAAGGTTCCGGTTCGGAATCGAAACCGAACCGGTTGGAACCGAATGGTTCCGGTTCCGATTTCGGAACCAAACGGGAACCTAACTGGTTCGGTTAGGGTTCCTCCCCTAGCCGAATCGGTTGGAACCGGTTTGAATTTATATAATAATATATTTTTTAAATTTTTAGATAAGAATTTTATATGTAATTTAATGTAATAATGTAATATAAGTGTGTTATATAAATTCAAATTCATAATTTTAAATTATATTGATTTATCAATCCCAATTTTTTATTTTCAAAAAAGTAAAAAAAAAAAAATTGAATGGAACCGGAATCGGAACCGAAGGGTTCGGTTTCGGTTTCGGTTCTGGTTCCGATTATATTTTAGTGTGGAACTGGAATCGAACTGTTTGGTTCCGGTTCGGAACCGAACCGAACCGCCGGCCCGGTCTAGACCTGGGCAACCATCATGTGTATTAGGTGGTCGGTTCGGTCAAAACGTTTTTATGTCATTTTGTAGAAAATATTTTTCGTAAAAGTTTTGTGACATTTCTTATATATTTATGTCGCTATTTGATATCGAATAAATGTGTTTAGGTGAAATATGAATAAATTATTATATTAGATATAGAATAATTTATACAGTTAATTTTAAAAGTTTTAAAATTACGATTCGCCCAAACAGCGCTTTCACCGCGCCCTTTGCCCAAAACCCCGACAATTAGTTCATTAGCACTCTTTTGGCCATTTGATGTGTTGTTTCCATTCTAGAGTTGTTTAGCCACTCATAGATGACATATAACTGTTCTTGAGTTGTTTCATGGTGGTGAGACTTGTTTGGTGTGGTAAGGATTGAATTAAAGTGTTGAATTTTATTAATTTGGTGTAATTTGTCAATTTATGAAAATTGTAAAATTAGGGTTCATAACCCTTTCCAAATTTTGGGTTTTTCACATATGTGATGCAATTTGATGTATATACGATGTATATTAAATTTGAGATTGATGGAATTGATATTGACTTGTTTTGAACAAGATTGACTAAATTACAAAATTTGAAAACTTTTTGGGCTTCTCGACAATTTTAGAATTTAGTGGGAATTTTGTTGTAATTATATTTTGATGTGTTGGACATTTTGAAAATCATTTTAGAACTGATTTGGAATTATCCAAAATTATATTTGACAATTTGAGGACTAAAATGAACAAAATGTAAAGTTTAGGGGTCTCACGGTAATTAATGATAAATCTGATTTTTCACATAAAAATTAAGTTTTTGTTTATTGAGTAATTAGAATAAATTGGTTTATTTTAATTGTCCAAGAAAAATATTTATCAGAAATTATTTCGGAGTGAAAATATGCGAAGACAGCGAAAAACGGCTTTGCCGAGTAACGGCTGCCCAAACAATGAACTGGTCACTGTTCGGGCTAGTCCACGAACTGTCCAAATATTTTTGGGGCTGACCTGGACAGTCCCCATATGCATTGGTCGGTCGGTTCAACCGGAAACACATTTTATGCTATTTTAGGGAAAATATTTTCGCAAAAGTTTGCGATGTTTCTATATTATTTATGTCATTATATGATATCGAATAAATATTTTTAGGTGAAATATGAATGAATTATTAATATTGGATATTGAATGATTTATTCATAAGTTTAAAAATTTTAAACTACGATTTCGTCCGAACAGCGCTTCTTCCGCTGCGTCGCCCTGATAAAACCCCAACATATGCTCCATGCAGGAAGACACATGCCTTCACAACGCAACCAAAGATGTTGAGTGGGTGGTAGATACTGCAACATCTTATCACGTCACTCCTCACAAAGATTTCTTCATAATATACAAAGCATGAGGCTTTGGTTCAGTGAAGATGAGAAATATCAGTTCCTCTGGGATAGTAGGAATTGGTGATATTCAATTATGAACAAATATCGGGTGTACATTAACTTTGAAGGATATCCTGCATGTTCCAGAACTTTGGTTGAATGTACTCTCAGGGATAGCTTTTGACAAACAAGGTTATGACAGTCACTTCAGAAATGACACATGGAGAATAACAAAAGGTGTCATGGTTGTCTCCCGATGACATGGTTGCGGCACACTATACAAGACTTATATGAAGATTTGTGTAGACAACCTCAATGTAGCTAAAAATGAGTCTTCTCAAAATCTGTATAACCATATACTCGGTCACATGAGTGAGAAATGATTGTCTACCATGACCAAGAATGAGCTTACCAAGGATGTTGCACTGGGTCCTTGCAACTATTATTTGTTTATTAAGCAACACAAAGTCTCGTTTAAATTCTCTTCAAATAGAATATCAAAGTTGCTTAGTCTGGTGAACTCTGATGTGTGTGGTCCCTTGGAGATTGATTCACTGGCGATAAAGAGTATTTTCTGACTTTCATTGATAATGCTTCTCGGAAAATATGAGGGTATTTCCTTAAGATGAATGATCAGGTCATAAATTAGTTCAAGCTATTCCACGCCATAGTAGAGCGTGAAATAGGGAAGAAGCTAAATTGTCTTCGTACAAATGATGAAGGTCAGTATAGTTCCACAGAGTTCGATGCCTACTGCAGAAAACACGACATTCGACATGAGAGAACTGTTTCACACACCCAACAATAAAATGGTGTAGCTTAAAGAATGAACCGCACCATTATGGAGAAAGTCAGAAGCATGATCAGTATGGCTAAGCTACCAAAGCCATTTTGGGGAGAAGCTGTTTGTACCATCTTCTACCTGATCAACATATCACCATTTGTACGTTTGAATTTTGAGATTCCAGAGAAAGTGTGGTCTGGTAAAAATCCTTCATATTCTTACCTTAGAACATTTGATTGTTTAGTCGTTGCACAGGTATCCAAGGAGCTCAAATGGAAGCTCGATGCAATGACAACTCCATGTATATTCCTAGGCTATGGAGATGAATAATCTGGATACATACTATGGGATCAGAAGAAAATGATGGTCATCAGAAGCCAGAATGTAGAGTTTCTTGAAGACTAAATAATTGGAAACGTTGACAATCCCAAGATGTCTTACAATTTCAGTGCCGACAGAAATCCAGACCCAACACTAGCACAATTGGCCACAGATAGGGTGCATGATATCTCAGAAGCAGAACTAGAGGAGACAGATGAGGATGTCGAACAAAGGAGACACAACCCGCTCCATCAGAGATTGCAAAAAGAGTGTTGAGCATAGGGAGTCGCAACCCGCTCCACTAGATGCTACATGATCATCCATATATTTGGATGATGACATACCACATAAAACCAGTAGACCTTAAACAAGAAGATCCGAGCGAGGTAGGATTCCATCAACAATACATTCGGGATCCGAATATATTTTGCTTACTGATGATGGGAAGCCAGAGAGTTTTCCCACAAGACAATAAGACATTGATGAATAAATGGGTAAAGAAACATGGCAGCGGAACTATGTTGTGCAAAGACACATAAGAAGTGTACTATGTAGAGATATAGTGAAGTGTACTGTGCAGAGACACAGTGAAGAGTATTATATATAGACACAGTGAAGAGTACTATGCAGAGCCACAGTGAAGTGTGTTATGCAGAAACACAATCGACATGTCAAAAAAGGTAGTCACTCGAGACAAGCTAGAGTTATGCAGAGTCATAGCCAGGATAGTTGTTAGATGACAATCGTTTCAGATGCAACTGGAATGGGAGAATTGAAGTGTCTAGCTGCAAACCACCATTGCCACCATTGTCAAAAGACACCACATTATCATTGGTAGAACAACCATCACCACTTTTTGACAATGGCGCAAAACGCCAAACCTACTATAGGTGGATGATCTCTTTTGTTGAATTTTTGGTGCAAACTTGCAATGAGTAATTGTTTTTCTTTGACATTTGGAGCAAAGCTCCAAGTTTACTTTAGGTGCATTTATTAGTTTTTTGTAATAGTGAGCTTGAGCTTCATTATAAAAAAAGCTCATTCGAGAGCTCAAACCATCTTCAACAAGTTTCAAGTAAAGAAAGCTTAGAGTGCAAGTTTCAAGTAAGAGAGATTAGATAATGTAGTTAGTGTGTGATGTTTCTTGTACAAGTTTTGTAATACTTGTAAATTTTATTCAAATAGTAATAGAGAGTATTTATTTTTCTCGCAAAATACTCGATCAGAGAATCACAATATCATATGTCATATGTGAGTAATTTGATGGTATAAAGTAATGTAATATCAGAATCAATACTGACCATTTTTTCATTTTGCGCTGCTGTAAAATTTGGATGAAAATGATAAATCTTTGATATTAAACACTAGACTTTAGTCTTTATTATTATTTAGATGTTAAACTCTTGTAATTACATACCCTAAAATATCAGCCGATCTGCACCCATAGGCCTAACCGTATTCTAAATTTCTTATTATTCTACGAATTTACAGAGAAATGCATGCTACCTATTCCCAGTTGGATAATTATTAGAGTCTAGAGAAGACTCAGTCGAAAGCAGAAACCAATAAACTGACATATGCAGATATATTTTTTTCCCTGCACATGACCTTGATTTATGGATAAGGCACTAAGATCAATAATATGGATAATAATGACTAATTATTGTTGCCAATATTTGGTAAATTCGGATATTAGTAAACTTAGGCCTTCATAGTCTACAAGAATTTAGATCTAGTTAAGTGTTTTTTTTTTTATAATATCTGGTTACAATTGTAAATAATAAACGATTAAAATTTAATCATATATAAATTTTTATTAAATTATTTTAATGATAATTTGTAAAAATTTCAACTTTACAGCGAATCTAAATCTTTTGTACTCTCTCACTCAATTCAGATTTGGCAGAATCTGCTGTTCCCCCAATGGCAACAATGACATAAGTCAAAAATTGTCCAAAAGAAATCATTTCATAAGATAAAACCAAATACAGACAGCCCCACTTTCATTTTAGTATCCAATTAATCCAATAAAAATGACCACATTCTGACAAAGTTAGGCCTTAATTTTTTTGCACAAGTTTACTATATGCTTTCTTAAAGTCTCCTAATCCCTATAAATCTTTGTTTAATAAGAGAAGTTTAAATAACCTCAAATTAAGTAAAACCAAAACCACCCATGCCTAAAATCTTATCCACAAACAACACCCCATCCAAAACAAAATTCACAAGCTGTCTGTCATAATGCTTGATTTTTTTTTTTTTTTTTTTTCCAAAATGAACTAAACACCTCCTATAATTAATGTTAACATAAAATTTCAAATCTCGATTTTTATGATTAAAAAATTCTATAGAGGTTTTGGATATTTTTTTTGTTTAAAATGAAAATCGAACTATAATATGAGATTATTTTTGTTTGAAATCCACAATATAATTTTTTTTTTTTTTGAAATCGTTGAAAAACTCACCGGCAAACCACCGATTTCGGGTTTAAGCGGAGCATGTAAAACTTCCGGCTGTCTCAGATTCTTACAAGAAATGCATTTTCTGAATTCAAATTCATAACGGTGAAATTTTGAACCTTAAATTACTAAGTCACGTCTCTTGAGGATAAATCTGTAATACATCCCACTGATTTCCGATTAGGATTCATGATAATTTTTTTATCCCAATTGAAAAATCTGATAAAAATTCAAGATAATTTTTTTGCAATCATATAATCAAATTGAAATTGAAATCGACAAATCCACTATCCTACCTTCAACTCTTCATAGGATTCTTCTGATTCACCACCGACTATTTTTAATTTATAATTTTCAATTATTGTCTTTTTTTTTTTTTTTTTTATAACGAAAGAAGCATTTTTACTAGGAACTTGGCTTTGGTGGTGGGTCAAGTGATTGAGACATAAAAGAAGATTAAAGAGAAATGGCAGGGCATAAAAGACGTACTTGATATGAATGGTTACAAGGGATAAGTCACACTCAAATTAATTGCAAGTTTGAAACATCCGTGCAAAATCTCAGCCATGAAAAAGATTTTACTTTCACATTATTATTATTATTATTTTTGACGCACTTTTTTGCCTGCCTGCTTATTATTATTTCTTAATTCTTATTCTCTCACGTATGCAATAATAAAGTATGTGAATATACTTTGCACGTGTTAAGCACCAGTGCATTTTTGATACTGTGGGGGACAAATTTGTGGTAGCGAAGCAGCATTTTGGTTTTTTTAACAATTTGATTTAAACAGTGAAAATCGTAGAAGCCACCAACAACAGTACGGCAACTCTCCAGTCTCCAGAACACCAGCCTAATCTCACCACCACATCATGATCATAGGAAGTCACTGTCGTATATACGAATTATATTATATATTTAAAATTAGTTTTCTTTAAATTCAAGTCTCTATTTTTTGATCAAATATAAACTATTTTTACGGTTGCCGCTTTCCCGCTAGCACTAGCGACTTAACAAAGATGGTTCTGGCATGGCATGAGAGGCTTAGTTTACTTTTTTTTTAATATGTGTCATTTTCCATTAATATTCTAATGATATGTTTATTCAGGATCAGAGTCCAGATGTTATTTTCTAATAGATTGGATGGACTATTAAGCTTCATCAATTTTATGCATGGTATTGTGTTTTTCATGTATTGTGACTTATCTTATTCTCCCAGGGTAATTTATCATTAGCCAAAAAAGATTCCATAATTTTTCCTCATATATATCAATAGTTTTTAATAGATTAAATCGTACTCCTACCGATTATAGGAGTTCAATAATTCATGAAATTGAATTGCGTTGTTTATGTGTAAGTTGGTAGACATTGTTTTAATCAAGTTTGAACCTTATGTTTGTTAAACTACACTTTTATTTATGGTATTATTGATTTTTTGGTCTTTTTAATTAATACAATCTCTTATGTTTAAAATACATTGATTTAAACATAAGAAAGTAAAATATCTCATTCACAAATTAAATTTTTTTTAATAATTTATAAGATTTTTTTTAAATAAATTTTACACTTGCCTTTTATATCTCCACCCTGTTTACATTTATACAATTCTCTGTTTATATACACTAATGTAAAGTACACAACTAGTCAATGAAAATTTGGGGGCAGCACTAGGACTGGCACTGAAAGTTTGTTAGTGAGTGGGGCTACTAAGGAATGATGAGCACAGAGCAAAGGAATAAGTGGAGTAGCAAATTAGGAGGTACTCTGTTTAGAAAATTTCTCCAATTGAAAGAAACAAAATTGCACATGCAAGTAAACTTGGAAGAAAGAGCAAATGGCAAAAGTTCTTCAGTGATCAACTCAGTTACAACAAATGTTAAAACAACTTCCTAGAAGCTCATTCCACTCTAAGACAAGCACCAACTAAAACAAAAGCAACTTAAGATAAAAGCACTTCTCATCACCAAACCAAAAAAGAAAAAAAAAAAACAATAAACAAAATATTAACTAAACTAACACTACCCATTTCCTAAATATCATTATCATCTTTGTACATCTACAACGACTCTAATACCCAACAAAAAAAAAAGACTATTAAAAATAAAAATATTGTTAATTAGCTTTCTCAACATGGAGTTTAAACACAGATTCCAAATCAGGAGGAGTAAAGAACTCCCTAGCTCCATTAAAGTTACATCTTGAACAAGGCCTACGCTTTCTCGGCGCCGGCGGGCACGGCAATCTCTCCGGTATTCTTGCTTCTTTTGCCGTCGGAGTTGTTGAGCTTGCTTCTTCTTCTTCTTCTTCATCTTCGCTTTCTTTGCCTTTTGCTTTGGTCTTAATAGGCTTCAATGATGCCCATATTGTGATTCCCGTTTGTGATTTTTTCGAAAAACCCATTTAGCCAATCCAAAAAAGTTGAGTGCTATTGAGGGGCTTGATCAAGAATCAGAACAAAATGGAGGGAATCAGAGAAAAAAGGGCGTTTGGTTAGAGAAGGGAAAAATGATATATTTTCTGGGAAAATAAGAGAATTTTTTTTTTTTGATGCGAGTGAGAAAGGGGGTTTAATATAATGGGGATCGTGACGTAAGCAAAAGTGGAGTGTTGGGGAAGCCAAATTGGTGAATAGAGTGTAAGCGTGTGACAAAGAGAGAGCTGCCCGGTTATTACGGGCAGCTGAAACCGAGTAAAAATGAATTTTGGCGCCAATTCTTGTGGTTTAGACAACAACGGGTCTATTTCCCGCGTTTTTATTTTTGTTTTCCGGTTTTGCCCTTGTTTTTGACATCACTGTTGGTTGTTTTGTTTTGGGTTCTGACAGACAGAAGCCAAGAGTCAGAGCACAATCATCGGCAGATATCGGCCGAGGATTGAAACGTCATCGTCTCAGTGAATATTTGTTTGATATACAAACTGAAAGTTAATCAATGATATATCGTTAGTAATTATTAAAAAATTAAACTTAAATTAATTATTGAAAAAACGAGAAATTAAAAAAAAAAAAAAATAAGAGATTAAAACCAAAAATAACTTATTAAATTATAATAATTTAATATTTGAAGGGTATGAAGGCTGCTACGTTTTCTATAATTTCTTATATGAAATGTAATTTGTCAATTGCTACACTCTCTTTCACAGTTACGTAGTCAAAAAATTTATTGAATGGGGTGAAATTTGATTTTATAATAATTGTTGACGGTTATTTATTAATGAGAAATTAAAGATAACAAGATTAAAACCAAAAATAAATTTATTAAATTATAACAATTTAATATTTGAATGGTGTTTGCGCAGGTTTTACGCGTGCACGGAAAAAAAAAAAGCGTGTAAGGTTCAAACCTCCTGAGACAAAGTCCCAGCAAGGGGTGTATTGAATCATGTGAATAAGCTTCCGAGGGGCACAAGCACACAAGTTACAGTCATAGGTTACAAGCTAAGAAATAAAAAGATAAAATATGCTCGATTGAGTCTTCATTCTTCCTTTTTTTTCTTTCCTTGGGGTAGGCGAGCTTTTATAGTGCCATTTGATAACCGATTTGAGCAGTTCCACCATCTTTTTGCAGTTCTGAGTAGTGCTAGTAACTGCTGGGTCGTGTGCCTTAACTGCCTGATCGTGAAGGAACAACCGCTCAACTGCATTGGTAATGAAGATAACTGCATCGCACGTTTTCGTTCTGGCAATTGGCTCGATCGTCCTAAGTCTTTTTGTCGCTCTTCGCCCATCGCCCTTCTTCTTTTCGCACTTCCTCTCGTTCTAGGACGAACTCGCCCTGCGGGGATTTTATCTGCCAACAATTGTCCCCCAAATTTACCTCGATTGAACTGAGAGGGAAGATCGAGGTGAATTTCATATCTTTTGTTTTGGTTCGTTCTTCCTTCACTCCTGGAAAGACAACAACACCGATTGAGGATGTTCCACTACGTTCTTAAACAGCCTGTTATTTGGCCACCCCCCTCGAATCGAGTGCTGACCTGGTTCTTTCTTTCCAGGTTCTAGGGAAAACCATCACACTGGAAAGGATCGAGGCGAACCTTGCCGGTCATTGCTTTCATCGTTTCAGGGAAGACCGCTACCCCAATTGAGGACTTTCTTTTCCGCCCTCAAACAGTCTGTTCCTTAGTCCAGAGAACCCGTACTCCCAAGTAAGGAGCATGCCCCGCGTGGAGAAGCTCAGGTAAGCCGTTGCTAATGAGCGTGTCCTACTCACCACCTGGGGGATGCAGTACCTTCCACACCGAGGTTCTCGGACAATTGTCGCTAACTGACATAGTCCATCCACATCCTTACATTCCATTTTACACCTTACTCCGTGTGGATGGCCGCTAGCGAGCCTTTTTACATTCCATTTCACGCCTCATTCCATAGGGACCTTCACTTTTGGTGGCCTAAATTTCATTACTTTCCACGATCTTCTCTTCCTCATTTTTGAGATTCTGCTTGGCTATGGTGAACTTGGTCGTGGTTAGGTCGGTCTTTAAATAGATGGCGAGAAGCTTTCCAACTTGCCCTTTCCTCTTCCTGTTGCGCATGTTTCTAAACCGAGTACTGTTGGCACGTGAAGGGTCATTCCACACGTTGCACGATCGGTTGGTGAGAAGCTTTCCAACTTGCCATTTCCTCTTCCTGTTGCGCATGTTTCTAAACCGGGTACTGTTGGCACGTGACGGGTCCTTCCACGCGTTGCACGATCGGTTGGAGGTCCTCTGCTCGAGGTCTATTTCTTGCCCAAAACGAGCCTGTAGCCTGATGATCCTGTCACATCAGTTTTGTAGCCATTGCTAGCACCAATAATGGATGAGGCTTGGGCAATAATTTCTGTATAGTGTAGTGCCGACAGCTGTCATTGGCCGATTCTGTAGGCCGAAGGTAAGGCCTTGAGTTTGGCCGAATGGATTAAGATCGAATTTGTGAAGGTAGAGCGAGGGGATGAGCCTTTCGTCCTAGTTTGTTGCGCCGCCCTTTGGAGTCCTATTGAGACCCATCTTATCTGCAATAAATACGTGACCCTTTTTTCCACGTTTCATCATGAGGCCTATTCAGGAGCCGTTTTTTGGCGTCGCTTCTGTGTCTCCTTTCCTAACACTTCACTTGCGGTGAATCACATTTGAACACCTGTCTAGGGCAAACTTCATCCCTTTCTATTTTCCCGCCGTTTCACTTTTTGGCGATTCCTATCGCGACACCCTGTGATTTCAAACTCTCAGTCCTTTATGGCTTCTTCTTCTTCAATCCCCGAAACTGATGCTTCGACTTCCGCCGATTATCAGACGGCGTTAGAGTCTGATTCAGTGGATATTTTCGGCGTTCATACCCTGAACGAAGAATTCGCCCAGTGCGCCCTCGGTCAAATGTTTACAGACGCCGAAGCCATTGTAACAAATCCGTTGGCTCAGCAATTTCCTGCTTCCTCCGGCCTTCCATTTTCTGAGCCGCTAAGTCTTTCTGCTCTCTCTTATGCTCACCCAATTCGGACTTGGCCCAGACCCGACATCGCTTTTGAAGCCTGGTATAAGCGTATGCTATCGCATGAGGATACCCGGTCCTTCTTGGATACGCACCACCTCCTTCCCCTTATCGAGCTTTCCTTGAACCTGCCGGCTTTTGATCGCAGCCTGTTCCCTGTCTCTTTACTTTTCCGGTCATCCAATTACAACGTGTTTGTCTTTCCCGTCGGGCCATTCACCATCACCCTTCGTGATGTCGGTGCCCTAACTGGGTTGTCCCCCCTTGGAGCGACCATATCAGCCTCCACATCGTTTCGCTTTCCTCCTCCTAAAATGGACCCCTCTTCTTTGTCGTCATACTCATCTTTTCTTCGTGCCTATTTGAAGACGGCCGGGTCGGTTTCTTTGTTGGAACGAACGGCTTTTCTTTATTACTGGGTGTGTAAGTATATCATTTGCACACCCAGCCAGAAACCCGCGGCGGGTTATCTCTCCATCTCTTCTGATCTTGCAAATGGCCATCGCCTAGATTTGGCCTCATTTTTCCTTGCTGCCACGTACATGGGGTTGGCCATCCTTCAAAAACAGCTTCGCTCTAGGTCCTCAGCCATTGCTTCTGGCCCTTTATGGATTGTCCAGCTTTGGCTGAAAGCGTATTTTCCTATCTTCGGTACAATTGAGCCGACTCGCTCTTACTCGTGTGCCGGTCTTCACTATGCCCAGCTTCGGCAATCTTCTGTTTCTCCTTGGGCCACTTTTGACTATTTCTATACTTTTTCCCGTGTCCCTTCCTTTTTTCCTTTTTCAGCGTCGGACAGTTCATCCTTCGCCCTTGATCCTCCCCTTTCTGAAAAGGAAGAGACGGCCTTTCGCATATGGCGTAATTTTTATGCGGCCGCGAATTGGCTTATGACATTTTGACGGGGGCCAATGGTAAGGCCGGGGTAGAAGTATATTCGCCCAATTTTATAGCTCGTCAGTTCGGCCTCGTCCAAGGATGGCCTCTTACATTTTTCCATTCGTATTCTGCATCATCAGACCACTTTAAGGTCTTTTCGGCCTCAGAGGTCGAGGACTCTATGGAGGAGACTCGATCCTTACTGGCTTCTTTTACCGTAGCTTCTTTTACCGTAGCTTCTTTTAATCCTTGTACATCCGTTCACCCCTATTTTGACAGTTTCTGGCCACTGTCCCGTGAACGATTTTTCTCTCTGCCTTCAGCGAAGGTATACTCTTCTATTCCTTGCTTTCCCAAGCCGTCTGGATCACCGGGGTCAAAGAAGGCTGCCGAGGCTTCCAAGTAAAAGAAAACAAAGCCCGTCAAAAGGAAGCAACCTTCCCCTAGATTCGGACGTTCCTCTGGTCCGTCGTCCTAAGGTACCAGTCTGAAATTCGCCCTTTCTTGCTTCTATAATGCTTTGAGATATACTGATGCTAGTATCGTATGATTTGACGCAGGCCTTGAAAATCGACTCACCTTCACCCCCTATGGCACGTGGGACGGCACCAGCTCCAGAGGCCGAAACTCCTGTGGGCGGCAACGCGAGCGGGGAACCCACGAGGGAGCCGATGATTCAATTTCCTTCTGATGAGGAATACGTGGGCGAAAGACCGAACATAGAGCAGCTTTTAGGAGAGTGTTGGGGTTTTTAGGGGGGATATCGGTAACGCAGCGGAAGCGGTGGAAAATCAAATTTTCCGATTTCAAACTTTTTCTCGGATTAATTAAATAAACATATTTATTTAATTATCCAATAATCAAATCATGAAATAAAATTCAATAAATCATATTTAAGTGAATTTACCGAATTGCCCTTACACTTGGTATTTTGTCCATTTTAGTCCGAAATTGATCTAATCAATTTTGAATGATTCTAAATCATTTCTAAGATGAACTTAGCATGTTCAAAACATCAAAACACCAAGGCAACACAAAATCCCAATTTTTCCATCCTTGGCCGAATGCTCCATTTGGTGGGCAATTTGTGCATTTTGTCATTTCATGCATCAAAACACATCAAGATGTAATCCAATGAACATGAAACTTTATATGCATCATATAGACATCCAAATGCACAACATATATGAAAATCCCCAAATTTGGAATTGGTCATGAACCCTAATTTTTTCAATTTCTTCAAATTGGACAAATTAGACCAAATTGGTTAAAACCAACACTTCAATCATCTTTCTTCCATCCAATCAAAGTCTCAACACAATGAAACAACTCAAGATCAAATCTAGGTCATCTAAGAGTGGGTCAACAACTCTAGATTAGCAACAAGGTTTCCAAAACCACAAAAGAACACTTATTACTACAATAGCCATAAGCTTCCTTCATCACACATGCTCTACACTTTCTCCAAAACTTCCATCATCAAAAACACAAAGAATAAAGAAAGAAATAACCTAAGAACATCATATGTTAAAGCCTAGATCCTAAGGAACAATTTCTTTTCTAATAGTAAGTTGAAAAAACTTACTAAAATCCAAGCTTTCTTTGATTTCTTCTTTCTTTCTCACAAGCTTTCTTTGGTTTCCATTAATGGAGTTTTTCTTTAAAGTGTATTAGGTTATGAATTATGAAATGAAAAAATAATATATACTAAGACAAATAAATGCCTTGGCCGAATTTCATCAAATGAAATATAAGTTTTCTAATTTCAATTTCATTTCAATTATTATTAAATCAACTTGCATAAATATCTAAAAACAACTTTATTAGATATTTTTTTAAAGTCAACAAAGGCAACTAATATCATTTACAACAAATATCCTAATGTAAGATATTTATATTTTAATTAATTTAATCATTTAACAATTAAATAATTAATTAATTAATCAAATACAAATATATTAAATATATGTATAATATTTACATTAAATATTAAAAATATATTTTTAATTAGGATATTAATCAAATATCTCAATTTGACATTTAATTAATGTGTATTTAAAATAATCAAGTATTAAATGTAAATACACAATAATCTAGTAAATGACTATCGGGTCCCTACACATGTATTTTACGTTTAACCTTTAAACGACTTTATAAATAATCAATATTATTTATATGTGTTGCTCTAGTGCTCTACGAGTATATTTCATTATTGAGACTCTCTAGATTCAGGCATATCCGTCACGAAATCCAATTTCGTGTCCACAATTTATCCACCCGTAAATTATGACGATCACGGATAATCTGGCTGAATCATACAGGTCGAGGTCATTGCATACGTATAATCTCTCCGTCACAGGTATCCGGATAATCCCAGAGATATAGATGTAAACGTCAACTCTCTATAGGTATTATCCCGTCGACGTATTCATTAGCAATCTCTAAATAACATTCGGAACTTACTTCCGAAGTTTACTGTGGCCACAGATTTAACAGAATGCTAATTATATATGGACTACCTATGCTCTGTACACAGAACTGACGGATCCTATCTTGACACACACAGGATATCCTGAGGATCAGTCCACACCCAACGAACAGGCGGAGGTCTGATCTAAATAGATCGGTGACGTGACTGTCATCTAAGTGTGGAGGATATCTCATACATCCACAGTGGTGTCTTAAGTCGAAAGACCACTATGCTACTCAACCAGAGAAGATTCTTATTGACGTTGGTGTACCATCCATTAAGAATCTTCGGTGAGCCGTTCAGTGTTTATCTATTATAAACACCTACATGTCTATACGAGTCTCTCTAGACTCATAGTTCATTGGGGTAAACCATCGGACCAAGTCTCGATATACGACATGTACTAGTCTTAACGGATTTGACTAACCGACCCGTGTTAGTGAATCTTGACCAGGAACTTTATTTGATAATATACATTTAGCAGTGACACTTCCCAATGTCAATTACAAACTAACTTTGTAACTGTGTACTGCATTATATATTATCGGGCCTTTGTCTAATATATACATATCACTAAACCACATTTAGTTTCAATCTAATAGTAATTAGATCGAATACGTATATAAGAACAAGAGGTGCAACCACTAATTAGTAATATTATGGAATAAGGGGATGTTCGTATTCATGAATCAGACATAAATACGGTGCGGATTGGCGCTCTGAGCACCAACCCCAACAGAGAGGGGAGTACAAGTGGCGCTGTCCCCCAAGGTAGGAATTCTTACGTCGAGTCTGGTTGTTCTCGCCCAAGAATTGAGGAAATTCCTGGTGGCCTTGAAAATCAACTCACCATCATTATTATTTCTGATTCATCCGACTCTGATTCTTTTGCAGATGTTTGGCCGACTGCTGTGCCTCAACACTCAATGCCAGAGGCCGTCTCCCTCAGTATTCCTCCGCACATGGCGTCGCCCTCAGCACAGCCATCAGCCTCGGCCCCTCTGCCTCATTCTCCTCAAAGGTCCGCTCAAAGGGAGGAGCCTGAGCTTAGGCAACCATCGTCTTTGGCCCTCGTGATCGCTCCATCAATGGCACCCACTCAAACAGTCCAAATGCCAATCACTGCTGAACAAGCACTTCCTCTTCGGGCCGAATTCCCCAATATGCCGTCAACTTCTCCTCATCAGCCGATCTCTCCTCAAGCCGCACAGCAATTAGTTGTTGTCCCCCAGTGTCCACTGTCCCCCGAGCAAGGAGTGATGCAGCCAACAGCTGGAACATCCGACGTACATGCCCATCAGCCTTCTAGTTCTGCTTCTAGGATGGTGAGTTACTTTCCCCTTCTTCTTGGGTTACCTTCTAGTTCTGCTTCTAGGATGGTGAGTTACTTTCCCATTCTTCTTGGGTTATGGTCTTAATCTGTTTTGCTAACTCTTCCTTTATGTGTAGGCGTCTGATCTATTGCTGCAATCGGTCTAGCGACTTTTGGATCGTCTTGGGAAAATGACCTCTGCTT
>SKCR01035196.1:0-82117 GCA_019454045.1 Zanthoxylum bungeanum
ACATCAACTTAGAAGCTTAGGCAATGTAACAAGTAAAATTAGTATATATATTATAAAAAATTCCACATGTTTCACTAGTCAACCCACCCTTTAACTGGTCAAAGGCAACACAAAGCAGGTTGAGCTGCCAAAACGCCTTGTCCCATCTAGCACTTTAGACGACATAATAAATTAAATATTTTTAACATTTCTCACCACATATGCCACTTGATAACTCATATGTTAAGTATTGTTATTTTCTAAACCCACCATGTAGAACACAGAAATCGACGACGCTGTTCCAGGCTCGCGGCCTAGTCGGGAGTACGGAATAGCCCGCGGGGGAACTAAACCGGAGAAATAACATGGAGTCGCCACCCGATGTGAACCGGGAAAATGATTTAAGGCCGCACTCACCCCTCGCAAGGGAATACCTCAAACCGTTGGGTTCGGAATAGTCCCTTACTTATGCCACTTGTAATGAAAGGATTTATGCAATAATCTAACCAAGCCTAAGCAACATATATTTCCAAGGATAGTCTACTTCTAAGTTCATGCATAAAAAAATAAATTGGAATAACGGCAAGCATATAATTTCAGGAACACATGATATTGATAAATACATAGACGCAAATAGACAATAATTGTACAAGCATGCATATTAAAGAGAGGCAATTAAGTGTATAATGTAAAGAGATAATTAAAGAGGCAATTATACACTAAAATAAACGTGCCATGATGCGATGCAAAAGAAGATAGGCAATAAAGGTGAAAGAAGAGAGATGCAATATATGCCCACATACTATTACGCGGTGCAAACTTGTCCCAGTTGAAAAGGCCCAACAGGTTTACACTTTTGCGATAACATGGCTAAACAACTTCAAATGATAAGAGGCCCAAACACAAAATGGCCCATCAGTATTTTAGAAGCTTTTGGCCCAATTTTCAAAGGACACGAACTTGTCCCAGTTTAAATGGCCCAACAAGTTCACATTTCTTGACAAGAAGTCCAACTGGATCGAAATGACGATGGTCCCAAACATAAACATAAATGAATAATTTCTACTAGTTCTACGACTAAGGTTTACATGTGGGTTTACGGGAGTGCGGACAAAGGCTCTCGCTGACGAAGGATTGCCCACAACTAGGACTCCCCACTCAAGGGTTCGAGCGACCAAGTGAGTGTACCTTTTTTATACCTTAAGGTACGTGCCAACGAGTTATGGTGCGTGACTAACTGTCAAATGGATTTCTTATTGTAGATTCCCCAGAAGGAGGGTGGAGCGAACTCTCTTAAATACCCAAGCCTCTTAGGCTCTTATCGTCTTGGTGACATGAATAAACAACAAGTCTTCCAAATTAGTCTGTCACAACGAGCTACGAGTAATGATTATCTAGGTGTCTGACCGGCGTAAACACACACGTATAACGCAAGCGCACGTATCGTTCAAGTAGTATAAAAATATCGATCCCACGAGGACTTAATTCCTACTGTTGTTATTAATTGTTGAATCTATTTATTTACAAATATCTAATTAAAGGGAGAAGAGAATGATTGTTTGATTGGTTGAAAGTGGTTTTACAAAATAAATAAATAAATAAAAAGACAAAAGAAAATACTAAGGAAAATAACAAAAGACACAAAGATTTAAGGTTGTGATTTCTTTTAATATTATTTTAAAGATGAAGTGGTTATCTTAAAGTTGGTAATATATTGATTTATTAACCTGGAACACTAAATTATGTAAAAGCCTCTTCCGATGGTCAACTACAAATACCCAGTTTAACCCAATTGAACCATATGTCTATGTCAACCAAATTATCTGGATTCATTAAGTTTAAGTTCCAATTATGGCTACCCCCGCCCGACAGGTATATTCCTATCCTGTAAGGAAATCTATTAAAGGGTTATCTATCCTCAAGGAAGATCGTGGGTTATTAAGTCTAAGGCTGAAACCTAAAATCCCTATGTCTAGTTCATTTTAGATTTACCATATCAATTTTATTAATGGCCAGTTATTAAAAAAGCATTAAGATTAAGACTCAATAAATAAATCTTTATATTACCCAAACTATAAAATAATCCCTTATAAACCGGTGATATTAAAAGTCATCACAACCTCTAGATAATTAACACATAACTAGGACTAGTAAATACATAAAATTAAAAGACATAAAGTAAAAAGCTGAAAAATAAATTACAATAAAATAAAATGCTAAGGTAAAAGGAATTACTTTTACTACTACTAATTTAGATATCTCCCATAAAATAATATATAAACTTGTGATAATATTACCAACCGACCAGTCTGGCGGTATCCGGATTAAGTCAAATTAAGTCCAACCAGCCATTAAGGCGGAACCAAAAATAAATTTACCAACCGACCAGTCTGGCGGTATCCTTGATTAGTCAGGTTTAAAACAGATTAAAATTAAATTACCAACCGACCAATATAGCGGTATCACTTATTAAGTCAATATTTTAAATAGTTAATATATTATTTTTAAGGGAGATTAATCTAAATAGCAATAGTAGAAGAATTACCTTTCACCCTAGCTGAAAAAGTTACTTCAACATGGTGAATAGTAAAAACTGTAAAAAGTAAAAATTAAATTACTATTGTTACAAAAAGTAATTAAAATAAATTACAAAACTAAAAATTAAAACTAAAAAAAATAAAAATTCTAGAGAGAGAAACTCTCTCTAGAGAGAGAAATTAAGAGAGAGAGAAGTCTATGAAAAATGAAAATTCGCGGCCTATTTATAGCAAAACAAAATTCACTGTTTGGGAACTGTGCGCGCGTCGCGACGCTAAGGCGTTGCGCGTCGCGACGCTCAAATGTCGACGTGGCACAATGAGACGGCGACACGTAGCGAGGCGGCTGACTGTACAAACGACACGTGTCAAGGCGGCTAATTCTCAATTATTGTGATGACGTCATGCTGACGCGGAGGCGACGTGGCGATGACGTGGCGACACGTGGCGCTGACGTGGCGTGGCGGCTGACTGTACAACTGTCGGCACAATGGGATGGCGACACGTGGCGACACGTGTCAAATTCTGATTGGCTTAGGCTGACATGGCAAGTTGACTCTGTTGACTTGCTGACATGTCTGATGACGTGGCATGACACGTGGCAATGTTGACTCGTTGACCGATGACATGGCTGATGACGAGGCGACACGTGTCATGTCAGAGTGTCGGCAGCATATGATGTTGACACGTGTCACGGCGCATGTTAGCAGATGGGATGTGATGATGACACGTGGCACGGCGCATTTTAGCAAAGTCAAAACTTCTCAAATTGTTGACCGTTGACCATGGCGCATTTTAGCAGAACCGGCACACGCTGGGCGTCGCGGCGCGAAGTGATCCAGCGTCGCGACGCGAAGAAGACCAAAATAACCCTGTTGACGCATTTTTGTCCGGTTTTGCCCAAATTGCCTCCAGTGCTGTCCAAACTTTATTTATCTGCAAAATAACAATAAAACACATCAAAACGTTCATAAAACTCAAGAAACTATACAAAATATTAAGTTAAATGAGTGGGAAATAGTGATATAAATACCACTCATCACACCCCCAAACCTAACATTTTGCTAGTCCTCGAGCAAAATACAAAATAAAATAACATAATAAAATTTAACTAAGCCACTTTCGTAGGGATCACGGTTGCATTTAGCATATGCAACAAGCCTTTAAACCCCTAGGTGTCCCTAGTGGACGAGTTGTAGTCTCGTGAGGGTTTACAACAATGATACCCACAAACATTTTACAAAAGTAAAAAGGTATTTAAAACTAATGCACACAAAAGCAAAAAAGACAAGCGAAAAGAGAATAAAGAAATTAGTGACTAATCAGGTGAAAATTCTACTCCAAGTTACTAGTTGTTTTGTTTCTTTCTAAATTACCGAATAAGTAAATTCTCCGATTGTTTTTACCATTCTCCATATACACAGCCAACAAAATATTAATCATTTCATTTTTGCCCACAACAGTCATAAGTGCAGTTGATAAGAGAGTAATATTTTTGTCCTAAAGTTCTATCAGATTTCACACCTTTTTGTAGTAATGGAATAATTTTCTGATTTTTCTGATTTTTTCTTTGATTTTTTTTCTCTATTTTTTATTTTTATACAATACCTTCCGTCTATATAGCGAGCTTTGGGTCGGTGGCTCCCAAACCAGTTGGCTTTAGGGCACCAGGTGTTAAGACACCCCTACGAACTTAATTACTCAGACTTCAGATATATATATATATTTTGCAGCATCTTCGATCCATGTAACGAGCTTTGGGCCAATGACTCCCAAACCAGTTGGTTTTAGGGCACTAGGTATTAAAACACCCTTACAGACTTAATAACTCGGATCTCGGACGTTTTTTTTTTTTTTTTTTTTTTTTTTTTTTTTTTTTTTTTACTCCATCACTATTTAGAGATGCTTCCTCCAATTACACTATAGCACGGAATATTACAAACTTTTCAATTTTAGCTCATGTCCGTATGTTTCCATGTAAGTTCATAATACCTGTCAACTGAACATATGAAGATTCATTTTAGTCAGTGTTAAGGAGAATTCACAAATTAAATAATTCAAAAGGAAATAAACAAAAATTAACTTATTTCAAAATAGGTTTGAGATACGTCTCAGGAGTGGAAATTCCTTACTCGGCTATCTTTTACCAATTCCACCTTTTTAGTCAAAATAAAAACACAAAAATGCAAAATATTTTTGTAATTTTTGAAAATTTTTCAATTTTTTTTGTATTTTTCGAAAAATTTTGGACTAAAAATAAAAACAACATACAACTAAAAACAAGATATTAATCAACTAATTCCCTCCCCCAAACCTAAATGAGACATTGTCCCCAATGTCTTAAACAGTAGAAGAAGAGTTTTAGACGATAATACCTGGTTAACTGAAATTCTACAGGAAATTAAAGGTTAAGATCCAGATTAACCCGACGTCTCTTACCACGATCGTCCCCCGACCAATTTATTTTTGAAATGATAGGGTCAACTTGTGGTTCATAGGCTATGAGTTGGTCAATTAGATCTGGAGCAAGTCTGGCAGTGAAGAGGAGTTCTTTCATAGGTTTTGAAATGAATCCATTTCTCCGGGCATCATCAAGAAACACACAAAGAAAATCATAAAATCCATCAACGTTAAGCAGACCAATTGGTTTCTGGTGTATGTTCAGGTTCGCCCAAGATAGTACAATAAAAATTTCCTCCAATGTACCCAAACCACCTGGCAAAGCAATAAAAGCATCAGCACGATTAATCATTTCTACCAAACGTTCAGACATACCTGATACGATTAGTTCCTCTCCGTTTGATGATCCAATAAGATTTGCCTCTGCCAAGGGTTTTGGGATGATTCCCAAAACATGACTGCCTCCTTCCTGTACGGCCTTTGAAACGATCCCCATAAGTCCAAGATTTCCTCCGCCATATATTAAGTGCATATTCCTTGCAGCTAAAACTCGACCCAACTCCTGTGCTGCTTCTATGTATTGTGGTTTAGTACCAACAGTACTTCCGCAAAACACACAAATGTTTTCAACTCGTCTTCTTGAGGTGGCTTCCATTTTTTTTTTATGTATTTATTTTTTTTCAAATTAGGATGCCTTTAAAAGTGCAATGACGGGCTGAATTTATAGTACCTGAAAAAGGGTGAGTAATAATAGCAGAAGTATCTTCCAGAGGACGTTTGTTAGCTAAACAACAAAAGAAATCGTGAAAGGTCAAAAAGTCTGGATCCTGTCTACGAAAATAAAGATAATTACAACAGAAAAGCGAATCAAAGCAATAATTAAGGTAACGGAATTGTGTATGCAATACGCCACTCGTTTAGTATAAATTCATTAGAATGTGTCTCAAGATTTCATTCTTTATTCAGCCATCGCTAATGAATTGTTTCTTATATTTGCTTGCCAAACACAATTCCTTCTGTCTTAAAATGCTTCGTTTAAGCCTTTCCCTACAAAAATAACACACAAAATTAAAAAGTTCACACAATATGAAAAATAAATTACAACAAATTGCATGGGTTGCCTCCCTGCTAGCGCTGAATTTTTCGTCTTCAGCCAGACGTGACTGAAATCCATATGTTAAGGAGGTTTCAATGTCGTTTTGGATGTCCGATTAAAGACAATCCCGTGAGCGTTGCTTTTGAATGGTCTCTTCCAACGGTAAAGTGGCAAAAAATATTTTGTTTCATTCAGTGCTTGTGCCACCTTTTTAACTTTTGTTGCTCCAGTGATTCCTGCAAAGAAAGAAAGAAAATCAGGAGGTCTCGAATGGTGTTTGACTTGGAATGGAAGTTCCATTCTGTCAAGCTTCTGGGTGATATCTTTGATTTGTACTCCCCAATACAGCGATGTTTTTCCTGAATGCTCTGGATCTTTATTAAGTTCTGACAGTTGCTCCTCTATTTGCTCTGTTTCTTGCTCCACCGTTTCTTCACAGATGTATTTTAAAATTTCTGTATTTAGTTCTTCATCTGTCATCTGTGAAATACATATTTCAAAATTGTCAACCTGAGAATGAAAAGAAATGTTAGATTTTAGGTCTTCATCCTCTGATATGACTGGATTGGATGGTTCAGGAAGATCTTCTTCAAACATTTGTGAAATGGAATCTCCAAGATCTTCGTTTTGAGGACACAGAATGTCATCCTTAATTTTTGATGCAGTTGGTACAAATATTTCAGTTTCATCCTCGTCAGAATCTGAATAATAGAAATCAAATCGAGACTTTGCCGGTTCAAGTTCCTGAACTGATACCTCTGATTGTTGATACTGCTCAGCCTCCTCCTCTGTTGAAATGTCATTATAAAATGATTGGTACTCGAAGGCTTTATCAGTGTCATCTGAGAATGGTTCTTGAGGTATATAGTTCTGGTTTTCTGTTAATTGTCTGATCTGATCTGTCATTCTCTGTATGGATTCTGTTTGACTCTGAAATTGTGCATCAAATTGAGCTATCTGTTCTTTGTACATGTGAATCAATTGATCTTCCTCTGATGATTCTGGTTGTTGATAAGGATCGAAGGAAGATGGTGGATAAGATGGAAAATGTGATTCTGTGAAATGTGATGGTTCTTCGTACCATGAAGGATCTTGATAGTTTTGCCACCCTGGATGGTAGTTGTATTCGCAATAATCGCTTGGGTGGTCACCATTACATATGTCACATCTCCACATTGAGTTCTGTTGAGCAAATGTAGTATTGTTTGGTTCTGGCATCCAGTGATAATCATTGGGCTCGACAACAGGCCTCAGAAAACCGGACTGTTGCTCCCAGATGTGGGGTGTATTTTCTTGTAAAGCACGTAATCTTTCAATCTCCCAGTAATGTTCCATTTGTAAGTCACCTGAAATCAAAAGAAAGAAATAAAAATTACAGATAAAAATAAAGAAAATTAGATACAAGTAAATTAGATATCTTCAAAATTAACAACTCAAGAAATATAAGTCCCCGGCAACGGCGCCAAAAACTTGACCGGCGTAAACACACACGTATAACGCAAGCGCACGTATCGTTCAAGTAGTATAAAAATATCGATCCCACGAGGACTTAATTCCTACTGTTGTTATTAATTGTTGAATCTATTTATTTACAAATATCTAATTAAAGGGAGAAGAGAATGATTGTTTGATTGGTTGAAAGTGGTTTTACAAAATAAATAAATAAATAAAAAGACAAAAGAAAATACTAAGGAAAATAACAAAAGACACAAAGATTTAAGGTTGTGATTTCTTTTAATATTATTTTAAAGATGAAGTGGTTATCTTAAAGTTGGTAATATATTGATTTATTAACCTGGAACACTAAATTATGTAAAAGCCTCTTCCGATGGTCAACTACAAATACCCAGTTTAACCCAATTGAACCATATGTCTATGTCAACCAAATTATCTGGATTCATTAAGTTTAAGTTCCAATTATGGCTACCCCCGCCCGACAGGTATATTCCTATCCTGTAAGGAAATCTATTAAAGGGTTATCTATCCTCAAGGAAGATCGTGGGTTATTAAGTCTAAGGCTGAAACCTAAAATCCCTATGTCTAGTTCATTTTAGATTTACCATATCAATTTTATTAATGGCCAGTTATTAAAAAAGCATTAAGATTAAGACTCAATAAATAAATCTTTATATTACCCAAACTATAAAATAATCCCTTATAAACCGGTGATATTAAAAGTCATCACAACCTCTAGATAATTAACACATAACTAGGACTAGTAAATACATAAAATTAAAAGACA
The DNA here is from genome assembly GCA_019454045.1 of Zanthoxylum bungeanum. NCBI lineage: Eukaryota > Viridiplantae > Streptophyta > Magnoliopsida > Sapindales > Rutaceae > Zanthoxylum > Zanthoxylum bungeanum. Next base: position 8,255 of record SKCR01035196.1, read on the forward strand.
TAAAGTAAAAAGCTGAAAAATAATTACAATAAAATAAAATGCTAAGGTAAAAGGAATTACTTTTACTACTACTAATTTAGATATCTCCCATAAAATAATATATAAACTTGTGATAATATTACCAACCGACCAGTCTGGCGGTATCCGGATTAAGTCAAATTAAGTCCAACCAGCCATTAAGGCGGAACCAAAAATAAATTTACCAACCGACCAGTCTGGCGGTATCCTTGATTAGTCAGGTTTAAAACAGATTAAAATTAAATTACCAACCGACCAATATAGCGGTATCACTTATTAAGTCAATATTTTAAATAGTTAATATATTATTTTTAAGGGAGATTAATCTAAATAGCAATAGTAGAAGAATTACCTTTCACCCTAGCTGAAAAAGTTACTTCAACATGGTGAATAGTAAAAACTGTAAAAAGTAAAAATTAAATTACTATTGTTACAAAAAGTAATTAAAATAAATTACAAAACTAAAAATTAAAACTAAAAAAAATAAAAATTCTAGAGAGAGAAACTCTCTCTAGAGAGAGAAATTAAGAGAGAGAGAAGTCTATGAAAAATGAAAATTCGCGGCCTATTTATAGCAAAACAAAATTCACTGTTTGGGAACTGTGCGCGCGTCGCGACGCTAAGGCGTTGCGCGTCGCGACGCTCAAATGTCGACGTGGCACAATGAGACGGCGACACGTAGCGAGGCGGCTGACTGTACAAACGACACGTGTCAAGGCGGCTAATTCTCAATTATTGTGATGACGTCATGCTGACGCGGAGGCGACGTGGCGATGACGTGGCGACACGTGGCGCTGACGTGGCGTGGCGGCTGACTGTACAACTGTCGGCACAATGGGATGGCGACACGTGGCGACACGTGTCAAATTCTGATTGGCTTAGGCTGACATGGCAAGTTGACTCTGTTGACTTGCTGACATGTCTGATGACGTGGCATGACACGTGGCAATGTTGACTCGTTGACCGATGACATGGCTGATGACGAGGCGACACGTGTCATGTCAGAGTGTCGGCAGCATATGATGTTGACACGTGTCACGGCGCATGTTAGCAGATGGGATGTGATGATGACACGTGGCACGGCGCATTTTAGCAAAGTCAAAACTTCTCAAATTGTTGACCGTTGACCATGGCGCATTTTAGCAGAACCGGCACACGCTGGGCGTCGCGGCGCGAAGTGATCCAGCGTCGCGACGCGAAGAAGACCAAAATAACCCTGTTGACGCATTTTTGTCCGGTTTTGCCCAAATTGCCTCCAGTGCTGTCCAAACTTTATTTATCTGCAAAATAACAATAAAACACATCAAAACGTTCATAAAACTCAAGAAACTATACAAAATATTAAGTTAAATGAGTGGGAAATAGTGATATAAATACCACTCATCAGTGTCTTCACAGCTTTTCCTTATAGAAAGGTAGTGAATGAAGGAAGACACCAAACCATCACCTAGCCTTAACAATGTCTTTGATTAAACCCTTTCAACTCACTATAGACACGGTTAACTAAAGCATATATCACAAACATTACAATATATTATGTCGGGGCCGATTCTCTATCCCCAGTGGAGTCACCAGACTGTAGGACACAGAAATCAGTGAAACTGTTCCAGGCTCGCGGCCTAGTCGGGAGTACGGAATAGCTCGCGAGGGAACTAAACCGGAGAAATAATATGGAGTCGCCACCTAGTGTGAACCAGGAAAATGATTTAAGGCCGCACTCACCCCTCGCAAGGGAAGACCTCAAACCGTTGGGTTCGGAATGGTCCCTTACTTATGCCACTTGTAATGAAAGGATTTGTGCAATAATCTAACCAAGCCTAAGTAACATATATTTCCAAGGATAGTCTACTTCTAAGTTCATGCATAAAAAAATAAATTGGAATAACGACAAGCATATAATTTCATGAACACATGATATTGATAAACACAGAGACGCAAATACACAATAATTGTACAAGCATGCATATTAAAGAGAGGCAATTAAGTGTATAATTTAAAAGATAATTAAATAGGCAATTATACACTAAAATAAACGTGCCATGATGCGATGCAAAAGAAGATAGGCAATAAAGGTGAAAGAAGAGAGATGCAATATATGCCCACATCTATATAGGACTTCAAGTGTCCGATTGAACGTATCTTACGTTCAATCAAACGTGTTTTGTCCAGCGCGGCAAAACATTGTGGCAAAGGTAGCGCTTAGGCTTTATATCTCTCGAAATGGAGGACTTTTAATCCAACTTGATTTGCCCATGCGCCTTGCAATATGATGCATGATTATGCAAGGAGATGACATACAAAAAGTAAATAACGGAATAATAAAAGGCGCGACAAAGTATTGTCGTAAAGGTAGCCTTTTAGACTTTTCTTCCCTCAAATAGGGAACCTTTAGACCAACATACTAAGCCCATGCGCATTACATCACAATGCATAGAAAGTAAAGACAACAATATATGACTTCGTATACTCGATTAAACATATCTCACATTCAATCAAACACACTTCGTCCAGTGCGGCAAAGTATTATCGTAAAGGTAGTCTTTTGGACTTTTCTTCCCTCAAATAGAGAACCTTTAGACCAACATACTAAGCCCATGCGCATTACATCAAAATGCATAGAAAGTAAAGATAACAATATAGGACTTCGTATACTCGATTAAACATATCTCACATTCAATCAAACACACTTCGTCCGGCGCGGCAAAATATTGTCGTAAAGGTAGCCTTTTGGACTTTTCTTCCCTCAAATAGAGAACCTTTAGACCAACACACTAAGCTCATGCGCACTATATCATCAATACACAAGCAAGTAACGTGCGGAAAGTAAAAGACGGAATATAAAATGCGAATAATAAACAAACAAGATAAAATAAATTGAAAGATGTTCTATTTGCTCAAGTGGTACGGTGAGTTGTTTCACAAGTACAGACCGCAGTACCGTCCATTCTGATTCGGCAACAGAATTTACGTCTGGGTTTCCATCCGATATACCATAGGAGACGACACATTTTTCATTCATCTAATGGCCACAACACACATTAACCAACGACTCTCATGTGAAGGAAATTCAATAAATAATTAAAAAATGAATGAAAATAAATAAGAAAGGTGCCCTCAGGTCTAACCTTTTATGTGGACTCTTGGAAGTGCGTCACAAGGCCGTCGGAAGGGCTAACACTCCGCAACTCTTCCGGTTCACTGGTTCACGTTCTTTCCTCGCTGTTTCACTGTTTGGGCTGCTGTTTTTTACTCCGTCTGCTACTGTTTTGCTGCTATTTTTTTAGTCTCTGTTTTTGCTGTATTAAGGGACTGTTTTTGTGGTTTCTAAGGGGATTAGGGCTGCTGTTTTGTGCGGTAATTTAAGGGTTTTAAAGTGCAGTTTTTGTCCACTATTTTTGGTAATTTAGGCCACTGTTTGGGGTGATTTTTCTTGACAGTTTGTGGCAGTTATCAGGGTGCAGTTTGGGACTATTTTGGGAAATTTTTAGGTGCAGTTTTGGGTTAATTCGGGGACTGTGTTGGGGAGTTTTTTTAGGTGCAGTTTCAGGCAGTTTTTGGGTGCAGTTCTTTGGGTTAACATAAGGCAGAATTCGGTATTTGTTGGCAGTTTTGGTCAATGGCGTGAGTGCTTTATGAGGAATATGTGAGTGAAGGGGCATGTGGCTTACGTTTGAAGGGTGTGGCGTGAAGGCTTGTGAGGTGCTGTTGAAGGTACATGTGGCTTACGTTTGAAGGGTGTGGCGTGAAGGCTTGTGAGTGAAGCAAAAATGTGTGAGTGGGGGCTAATGGCTTACGTTTGAAGGGTGTGGCGTGAAGGCTTATGAGGGAGGCAGATGGCTTACGTTTGAGTATGGTATGGATAAAGGCTATGAAGGATGGTGAATGGTGTGATGACTTTGTGAGATAGGCTTGCTGAATGAGGCTTTTGGCGTGAGTTTACGTGAGCAGTGCGGGCTGATACGTGGCTTTGAAGGTACTGGTGAGGGGCGTATGTATCTTTGCTGGGTGAGTGCTTGCCGAGTGGCGTGAGGAGCGTGATAGTGTTGTGCTATTTTGAGGGCATTAACGTGCTGGGTGGAGGCTGGTGCGTGTTGAGTGGGGTGTGGAGTTGTTGTAAGGAAGTGGAGGCTGGTGAAGGCAATGGCGTGAAGGCTTGTGAGGCAGATTTGTGAGGGTTATGTTTGTGAATTGAGTTTTATGAGAGTCTAGAGCCTTAGGGTTGCATTTTGTGTTATTTTTATACTTGTCAATTAGGGTTATGTTTTGAAAAGGAAACAAATCAATTAAATTAGGGATGGATTTAATTAGTTAAAAAAGGAAAGGATAATTGTATTTTTTGTGGGGGAATATATTTAAATTGGTAGGTGATTTATTTAAATTAGGAAGAGATTTGCTTAAATTAGGAATTTAATTTAATTTTAATTTAATTGGTTTTAATTTAATTTAATTTAATTTGTGTTTTAAATATGTTTTAATTATTTCTTGGATTGGGCTTGGGTGAGATGGGCTTGGTGTGTGTCTTAATGATGTGTGGGCTTGGTGTGTAGTTTGTGGGGGTTTGGGCCAATGGTGTGTTTTAAAATGGAAGTCCAACAAGCAAACCCGAGGCATAACACAAACGAATTAATTCCAACAATGTGTCAATTCTTGACTCTTCCCTTCCGACGTCCGGTTCCCATTAAGAGGTAGTGTCTCCATATGAGACTCATCATCGGGACTTACATGTAAAAATGCAGTGCCTACAGTCGCCCCCACTTTGATGGGACTTGTGCAGTGTGTGACAATGACAATCCTATCAAAGTTTATGCAATGCATTTTTACTTACCTGGCTCGCCAGCTGCCACCTGACTTGCCTGTTGCTTCGAACTGAGTTGATGAGAGGTGGTCCATTCCCGAACCGTTGCTGTGCTGTGGTCCATTCCCGAACCGTTACTGAGAGGTGGTCCATTCCTGAACCGTGCTCCATTATCGGAGTGCCATTCCCGACTTGTTCATTCCCGAACCTTACTCTATTCTCGGATTACCATTCTCGGCTTGTTCATTCTCAGACTCTGCTCCATTCTCGGATTGCCATTCTTGGCTTGTTCATTCTCGAACCGTGCTCTATTCTCAGATTTCCATTCTCGGTTGTTCATTCTCGAACTCTGTTCCATTCTCGGATTACCATTCTCGGCTTGTTCATTCTCGGACTCTGCTCCATTCTCGGATTGCCATTCTTGGCTTGTTCATTCTCGAACCGTGCTCTATTCTCAGATTGCCATTCTCGGCTTGTTCATTCTCGAACTCTGCTTCATTCTCGGGTTGCCATTCTCGGCTTGTTCATTCTCGAACCTTGTTCCATTCGCGGATTGCCATTCTTGGCTTGTTCATTCTCGAACCTTGCTCCATTCTCGGATTGCCATTCTCAGCTTTTTCATTCTCGAACCTTGTTCCATTCTCAGATTGCCATTCTCAGCTTGTTCATTCTCGAACCTTGCTCCATTCTCGGAGTGCCATACCCGGCAAGACTGATACTGATAATGATATGGGCCTCGCTTTCGGGACTCATCCCCAAAACTGATATTGATGATGTGATGGTTTATTTCAACATACTATACTACCTCTCATGAGATAATCCTGATAGCTAGACATATTTTCGTCCTCAATGAATGCTTCGCGTCGAAACCTGAGAACCTTCAAAGTACTTGATACACTTAATTCCGATCGTCTGAATAGGTTATCTGAACTAGACTCCTAGTGTGTGTGTGTGTGCCAAGGCTCTTTCGCAGCTTAATCCTTAAGTAGGCCAACTTGATGATTTCGTCTCGGAGAATCGGACCAGTGGGTCTAACCAATCTAGATGTCTTGATCACACTCTGTGATTAGTTCGTCATACTCAACATGATATGTTCTTTTTTTTTCTTGTCTCATTCTTTTCATTTTGAACTTTCTTTTTTCTTTTTCTTTTTATTCTTTTTCTCTTTTCTTTCTTTTTCTTTCTTTGACACACCTACCCTTTAAGGTAGCATTTCTCCTCATGGTGGTCCTGATACTCGCCCATGGGTAGCTTCACGCTTATCGGTTATAGACGGTCTATTTTTTTCTTTTTCTTTTCATTGCAGAGACTTTCTCTTTGTTTCCAACCATATCATATATCCTAGCATAAGTAAACCAGGATGGACATCCAGGCAAACGGTCATTCACTGATCCACCATCTCTTCAACTAGTCATCTTGCCAACTACTCAGGCTTCTACTGTTGAGATCCCGTAATCCAGTGCTCGTGAGTCTAGCCGAGATCAATCCATTCAGAATACCAGATGAGAGCACATCTCGCACTTATCGTTTCTAAGGTTTCTCCTTGCAGCAAACAATATCATCACCGGACATATGCCTAACTATCAAAGACTTCTTTTTTTTTTCTGCTCACTCACTCCATGGAATTCTTCCTTTCAACTGCTAATAATGTTGGCTTCGCCCCCTTGAGATCCATTACCGAAACTCATACTGATCGTGGGCTTCGCCTCATTGGGATTCCTTCCCTGAACTAACACTTATTCATTTCTGAAACTTACTGCACTGTTGCTGCTTTTGGTTGGCTTGCATTTGCCACTTTCTTTTTTCTTCCTTGAAACCTGTGAATACAAAACAAAACAGACACAAAAAAAAAAGCAAAATATGTTACGTGTATGCATGCATGCATGAGTGAATTTCATATCCAGTTGGGTTAGGTCTTTGGCCAATTCCCTTGGTGACTGCTCGGTCTTCTCTTCCTTAGGCAAAGTACTGCTTCATTCTATTCACGTTGGTTGGCTCGGTAAGCTCGTTCCTTTCTAAGTCTGACAGTCTCACTGCCCCATTTCCCATTACTGAATGGCTATCCTATCTTTTTTGCTTGCTTCTTCCAAGAATTCCTCTAGTTCTAAATATCACCGAGTATCATAGTATCAGGGTTGAATGCTTTTATCAAATATACTCATGTTGCAGGTTGAAAAGAAGAGACTCAGGCAAGTAAATGAACTGAACGCCTTTATTATCATTAAGAAATGGTTCGAACAAGTAGAAATAATCAATGTCTATATTAAAAATGCAAGATCAAATAAACTAGGAGGAACAGCTTCATCATTCATAGCATTGCCTTCTTTTTTGGCCTATGGTTCTCCACCGTTGTCATTCCCTATTCCCATGAAAGAAGCTAAGTGGTTGAGAGCTTGGAGGACAAATCTTTCGGGTAGGCCAGATTTGATCATGTAGGTGGGTGGTGGAACGGAGTGGTAGTTTAGTAAAGGGTTTATGTGTGTGTTGGGTTGTTCTTTTTCTGGGTCGGGTATTTTGTGGGAATCTATGAGGTCTTGGATTTCATACCTGAGGTGGGTGCAGTTATCGGTGTCATGGCCATGTTGCTGGTGGAAGTGGCAATAAAGGTTCACATTGAGGTGTGGTGGTGGAGGGTGTGGTTTAGCTTTTAAGGGTTTTATGAGTCCTTGTCCCTTCAACTTCTCAAGCACCTCAGATAAAGGCTTCCCCAGGTTAGAGAAATACCGATTCCTGATGGTAGCAACCTCGGTAGTAGCGGGCTTGGTCTCAGAATACCCCCCAAAAGTCCTTCTATTCTGGCCATAGAACTTTATGTTCTCAACTTCTTCCTCATCAATATCCAAAACAGTCTCTCTCAACTGTCGAAAATCAGCAATCATCGAAGTCATCCTCCTCAGCTTACCATAAATGGAGGGCTTGGTGCCCTTGATGATCATTTTGATCTGGTCCTTCTCCGAAGGCTGAGTCTGCATCTTCAGAAGCTGGCTCCTCCAGCGATCTACATACTCCTTGAAACTTTCCTCTGATTTCTACTTGGTATTCTCCAAGTCACGAAGCGACAAGTCGATCTCCAAATCTGTGACATACTATTTTAGAAAGGCGTCTGTTAATGCCCTCCAATCATCATTGACCTTTCTCTCCAGGCCATGATACCATACCACGGGTGCCCCCTCAAGCGACATCCCAAACATCTTCTGAACCTGGCGCTGCGACAGGTCCACTGAACTCATTACAGAAACATATTGTCGGAGGTGGACCCTCGGATCCCCGTTCCCATTGAACTTGGCCATGTCGGGCATCCTGAACTGCGAAGGCAGCTTCTCTTCGAATGTCATCGCATCATAGTCTAGTAAGTCTTCGTCCTTACCCTTCATCTTGCGGGTAACTGACTCTACCTGGTCCCTGAGTTTCTGCAACTCTGCCTGAGACCCAGCTATCCTTCCGGCCGCATATTCAGCCATGTCATCATCAAAAACAGGGATATCATCACTCAACCTGTCCGGAGGCTCTTCACACCTCTCATTCTCAGAACCTTCCGTAGCTCGGGGCACAGCCCTATTAGTCATGGCAACGGTCAAAGCTTGCAGTTGCTCGGTAACCTTAGTGAGATTAGCTTCTAACTGATCCATACGAGATCCCTCGTTAACTGATTCACTCATATTCGCTAACGGTCTCTTGTCGAGTCTTCCCTCTTCCCTAAATTAACGGGTATCTATGATGGCTTTTAAGACACAAAGGGTTAACATGATGCGTGTATGCATGAGATGCATAAGATGCGTACGATGTATGAGATATATAAGTTGGCCCATTATCATTTTAAAGTATTCAATCATACTATTACGCTGTGCAAACTTGTCCCATTTGAAAAGGCCCAACAAGTTTACACTTTTGCGATAACATGGCTAAACAACTTCAAATGATAAGAGGCCCAAACACAAAATGGCCCATCAGTATTTTAGAAGCTTTTGGCCCAATTTTCAAAGGACACGAACTTGTCCCAGTTTAAATGGCCCAACAAGTTCACATTTCTTGACAAGAAGTCCAACTGGATCGAAATGACGATGGTCCCAAACATAAACATAAATGAATAATTTCTACTAGTTCTACGACTAAGGTTTACATGTGGGTTTACGGGAGTGCGGACAAAGGCTCTCGCTGACGAAGGATTGCCCACAACTAGGACTCCCCACTCAAGGGTTCGAGCGACCAAGTGAGTGTACCTTTTTTATACCTTAAGGTACGTGCCAACGAGTTATGGTGCGTGACTAACTGTCAAATGGATTTCTTATTGTAGATTCCCCAGAAGGAGGGTGGAGCGAACTCTCTTAAATACCCAAGCCTCTTAGGCTCTTATCGTCTTGGTGACATGAATAAACAACAAGTCTTCCAAATTAGTCTGTCACAACGAGCTACGAGTAATGATTATCTAGGTGTCTTCACAGCTTTTCCTTATAGAAAGGTAGTGAATGAAGGAAGACACCAAACCGTCACCTAGCCTTAACAATGTCTTTGATTAAACCCTTTAAACTCACTATAGACACGGTTAACTAAAGCATATATCACAAATATTACAATATATTATGTCGGGGCCGATTCTCTATCCCCAGCGGAGTCACCAGACTGTAGGACACAGAAATCAGTGAAACTGTTCCAGGCTCGCGGCCTAGTCAGGAGTACAGAATAGCTCGCGAGGAAACTAAATCGGAGAAATAATATGGAGTCGCCACCCAGTGTGAACCAGGAAAATGATTTAATGCCGCACTCACCCCTCGCAAGGGAAGACCTCAAACCGTTGGGTTCGGAATGGTCCCTTACTTATGCCACTTGTAATGAAAGGATTTGTGCAATAATTTAACCAAGCCTAAGCAACATATATTTCCAAGGATAGTCTATTTCTAAGTTCATGCATAAAAAAATAAATTGGAATAACGGCAAGCATATAATTTCATGAACACATGATATTGATAAACACAGAGACGCAAATACACAATAATTGTACAAGCATGCATATTAAAGAGAGGCAATTAAGTGCATAATTTAAAAAGATAATTAAATAGGCAATTATACACTAAAATAAACGTGCCATGATGCGATGCAAAAGAAGATAGGCAATAAAGGTGAAAGAAGAGAGATGTAATATATGCCCACATCTATATAGGACTTCAAGTGTCCGATTGAACGTATCTTACGTTCAATCAAACGTGTTTTGTCCAGCGCGGCAAAAACATTGTGGCAAAGGTAGCCCTTAGGCTTTATATCTCTCGAAATGGAGGACTTTTAATCCAACTTGATTTGCCCATGCGCCTTGCAATATGATGCATGATTATGCAAGGAGATTACATACAAAAAGTAAATAACGGAATAATAAAAGGCGCGGCAAAGTATTGTCGTAAAGGTAGCCTTTTAGACTTTTCTTCCCTCAAATAGGGAACCTTTAGACCAACATACTAAGCCCATGCGCATTACATCACAATGCATAGAAAGTAAGGACAACAATATATGACTTCTTATACTCGATTAAACATATCTCACATTCAATCAAACACACTTCGTCCGGCGCGGCAAAGTATTGTCGTAAAGGTAGTCTTTTGGACTTTTCTTCCCTCAAATAGAGAACCTTTAGACCAACATACTAAGCCCATGCGCATTACATCACAATGCATAGAAAGTAAAGATAATAATATAGGACTTCGTATACTCGATTAAACATATCTCACATTCAATCAAACACACTTCGTCCAGTGCTGCAAAGAATTGTCGTAAAGGTAGCCTTTTGGACTTTTCTTCCCTCAAATAGAGAACCTTTAGACCAACACACTAAGCTCATGAACACTATATCATCAATACACAAGCAAGTAACGTGCGGAAAGTAAAAGACGGAATATAAAATGTGAATAATAAACAAACAAGATAAAATAAATTGAAAGATGTTCTATTTGCTCAAGTGGTACGGTGAGTTGTTTCACAAGTACAGACCGCAGTACCGTCCATTCTGATTCGGCAACAGAATTTACGTCTGGGTTTCCATCCGATATACCATAAGAGATGACACATTTTCCATTCATCCAATGGCCACAACACACATTAACCAATGACTCTCATGCGAAGGAAATTCAATAAATAATTTATAAGATGAATGAAAATAAATAAGAAAGGAGCCCTCAGGTCTAACCTTTTATGTCGACTCTTGGAAGTGCGTCACAAGGCCGTCAGAAGGGCTAACACTCTACAACTCTTCCGGTTCACTGGTTCACGTTCTTTCCTCGTTGTTTCACTGTTTGGGCTGTTGTTTTTTACTCCGTCTGCTACTGTTTTGCTGTTGTTTTTTTAGTCACTGTTTTTGCTGTATTAAGGGACTATTTTTGTGGTTTCTAAGGGAATTAGGCCTGCTGTTTTGTGCGGTAATTTAAGGGTTTTAAAGTGTAGTTTTTGTCCAATGTTTTCGGTAATTTAGGCCAATGTTTGGGGTGATTTTTCTGGACAGTTTGCGGCAGTTTTCAGGGTGCAGTTCGAGACTATTTTTGGCAGTTTTTAGGTGCAGTTTTGCGTTAATTCGGGGATTGTTTTGAGCAGTTCTTTAGGTGCAGTTTCAGGCAGTTTTTGGGTGCCGTTTTTTGGGTTAACGTGAGGCAGAATTCAGTATTTGTTGGCAGTTTTGGTTAATGGTGTGAGTGCTTTGTGAGGAATACGTGAGTAAATGGGCAGGTGACTTACGTTTGAAGGGTGTGGCGTGAAGGCTTGTGAGTGAAGCAGCAATGTGTGAGTGGGGCCTGGTGGCTTACGTTTGAAGGGTGTGGCGTGAAGGCTTGTGAGGGAGGCAGGTGGCTTACGGTTGAGTGTGGTGTGGATAAAGACTATGAAGGCTGGTGAATGGTGTGATGACTTTGTGAGATAGGCTTGCTGAAGGAGGCTTTTGGCATGAGTTTACGTGAGTAGTGCGGGCTGATGCGTGGCTTTGAGGTTACTGGTGAGGGACGTGTGTATCTTTGCTGGGTGAGTGCTTGCTGAGTGGCGTGAGGGGCGTGATAGGGTTGTACTATTTTGAGGGCAGTAACGTGCTGAGTGGAGGCTGGTGCATGTTGAGTGGGGTGTGGAGTTGTTGTGAGGCAGTGAAGGCTGGTGAAGGCAATGGCGTGAAGGCTTGTGAGGCAGATTTGTGAGGGTTATTTTTGTGAATTGAGTGCCGTGAGAGTCAAGAGCCTTAGGGTTGCATTTTGTGTTATTTTTATAGTTGTCCATTAGGGTTGTGCTTGGGTTTTGAAAAGGAAACAAATCAATTAAATTAGGGATGGATTTAATTAGTTAAAAAAGGAAATGATAATTGTATTTTGGTGGGGGAATATATTTAAATTGGTAGGTGATTTATTTAAATTAGGAAGAGATTTTCTTAAATTAGGAATTTAATTTAATTTCAATTTAAATGGTTTTAATTTAATTTAATTTAATTTGTGTTTTAAATATGTTTTAATTATTTCTTGGATTGGGCTTGGGTGAGATGGGCTTGGTGTGTGTCTTAGTGATGTGTGGGCTTGGTGTGTGGTTTGTGGGGGTTTGGGCCAAGGGTGTGTTTTAAAACAAAAGTCCAACAAGCAAACCCGATGCATAAACAAACGAATTAATTCCAACAATGTGTCAATTCTTGACTCTTCCCTTCCGACGTCCGTTTCCCGCGACTTCCGTAACTTAAGAGGTAGTGTCTCCATATGAGACTCATCATCGGGACTTACATGCAAAAATGTAGTGCCTACACACCATATGTGGTATTTATACTCTATATGAAATTACAAATTAAAATAAGAATCACATCAAAATAAGAAATTAATTACAATAAGAAAATATATTATAAACTCATATTAAATAAGAAACTTATTATAATAATAAAATATATTATAATATTTGTTTCTTGTAGAAGCCTACTCAATGTAGACGCTGAATTTCACCTTCGGCCTACAATCGAGAATTTGATAATGAGGGCTGCAACGATCCTACAAAAAAAAAGGAAAATGGAACGTGAAATAACTACCCACCGGTGTGGTGGACACCGTAGGCACTCTGATGCTCAATTCAGTGATGACGATGAGCAAAAGACGAGAAGAAACAAGGCAACTCGAGTGTGAGGGCCTAAGTTCGAGTGAAGAATGAGTCATCGATGAATGTCTCAATCTCTTAAATCCCCTATCATTTTATAAGTTACGTAGTAGCCTCTTGGTAGTCTTAGGATTCATTGTAATAGTTGAATTCCAATCTTGTTAGGAGAAGAAAGTGGAGTAGAGATTGAATTAGGAGTACCTAGATATCCTGGGATTAGGTGTAATCCGATTTGTATTTGGATTGATCCAAATACTTAGTTTCCTTATTGGAAAAGGATTAGTACTAGCAATGTATACTGAGACATCGCATAACATGGTATGTGGTTCTTAGAGGTCTTTCACTTTGCAAGAGTCTCTTACCATTGAGGGCATACGGGCTCGTGGGCCCTACATGTGAGTCATATGCAGACTTTTCTTTAAGTGATTAGATTTTTGTGGATTGGGTCTCGGTGGCAGCCCACAACGCCATTATAGGCCATATGAAGGCCATGGTTGATGTTTTGGTGCAAGTATGATATGTGGGCCTGGGACATAATGACATTTGGCTTGGATAGTATTCAACATGTATGTCGTATGGGGTTTGATTAATAGCATGTGAGCGTACCTGGAAGCTTATGTCGCTTGGACCAGACGGTGCTCATGTCACATTCGACCAAACTAAATAAAGATCCGGGGATAATCCTTAGTAGACCCGATGATTTTCTATGAGAGTATTCGATCGGCTGGACCAGATGAAGACCCAGGAGTCGACTCGACCATCGAAGGTCATGGGGAATGTTCTCGTGGACCAAATGAAGGTTCAGAATAATCTCCAATCGACCAGACAAGTTGAAGGTCTGGGGGAGTCTTCAACCTGACCCGACAAGGGTATCGGGGAATGTTCCCGTCGATTGGACCTGATGAAAGTCTGAGATATTCTCTAGTTGACCAGACCTAGAGAAGGTATGGGGGAGTCTGCAATGTCGTTTGGACCAGATGAAGATCTAGGTCTTCAACCTGACCCGACAAGGGTGATGGGTGTTGGGGTTTTAGGGGGCAAACCGGGTAAACGCAGTGGAACGTGGAAAATCAAAATTTTCCGATTTCAATAATTTTTCTTGGGTACTCAATACTTAAAAACTGTTTTTTTTTCCCAAAAATCAGATTTTAACTAAATTACCGTGAGACCCCAAACTTTTACATTTTGATCATTTTAGTCCTAATTTGTCAAATACAAATTTAAGTGATTTCAAATCACTCCCAAAATAATTTAAACATGTCCAATACATCAAAATACAAGTAGTAATAAAAATTCCCATTTTTTTTGAAATTGCCAAGAGGTGCCCAGATTTTTCAGATTTTCCAATTTGGTCCAAATTTGTTCAAAACAACATTAGATGATATCCAATCAACACCAAATTTAATATACTTCATATATACATCATTAAAAAATACATATATGAAAAGCCCCAAATTTGGATTAGTTTAAGAACCCTAATTTCTTAAATTAGTCCAATAAATAAATTAACCAAAATTAACACGAATCAATACTTTAATCTAATCTCTACAACACCAAACAAGTCTCACCCCTTTGAAAAACCCAAGAACAATTCTAGGTCATCAATGAGTGGCCTAACAACTCTAGAATGGCAACAAGATCTTCAAATGATCAAAAAAAAAAAAGCTTAATAACCATTTATAAGCTTACTTTGTAAACATACATGCATATCATCTTTCATTCAAGCTTCCAAGCATTTTATTACAAACTAAAAGAGTAAAGTAAGCTTCCAAGAAACATATGTTGAAGCCAAGAACAAAAGAAACATTTTCCTACTTGAAGAAAGTTAGAAAAAACTTACAAATCTCCAAGTTTTGCTCAAGTTTTTCTTTATCCTTCACTTTTCTCTAAACTTTTCTCTTTGTAAATATGTTCGATGGCTTAACGTAATGAAAGAAAAATGAAACAAAAATAATATATACTTCCTCCATTTGGCTGAAATTTGGGGAAATAAAAATATCTAGATATTTAATTCTTGTTTCAATATAATAAGCTTTAGTTAACTTGTTAAAGTTGTACACTACAATATTAAATGAATATTAACAAGTGTAACTTGTTAAAGCTGTACACTTTAATTATTTAACAATTAAATAATTATTTAAATATAAATATTTTAAATATATGTATTATATTTACTTTAAATAATCCAAATACATATATTAATGATATATGTCAAATATCACAATTTGACATTTAATTAAGGTGTATTTAATAAAATCATCCATTAAATAGAAATACACATTAATTAGGAAATGACCATTAGGTCTCTTTGCATGTATCTTTCGTTTAACAGTTAAAATATTTATAAATAATCATTATTATTCATAAAAGTTGTCATAGTGCTCTACGTGTATATTTTATTAGTGAGACTCTCTAGGTTCAGGCATTTCCGTCACAAAATCCAATTTTGTGTCTATAATCTACCCACCCGTAAATTATAACGAACATGGATAAACTCACTGAACCATACAGGTCGAGGTCATCGCATACGTATAATCCCTCTGTCACACGTATCCGGATTATTCCATAGATATAGATATAAACGTCAAATCTCTATAGATATAATCACATCGACGTTTCTATTAGTAATCTCTTAATAACACTTAGAATTCACTTCTACAGTGTACCACAGGCCCATGGATTTAACATATTTCTAATTCGATATTGAATACCTATGCACTGTACACAAAGCTGGCGAATTCTTTCTTGACACGCATGATATCCTGAGGATCAGTCCACACCCAACAGACAGACGGAGATCTGACCTTAATAGGTCGGTGACGTGACTGCCATCTAAGTGTGGAGGATATCTCATATATCCACAGTGGTATCTCAAGTCAAAGAATCACTATGCTACTCAACCCGGGAAGATTCTTATTGACATTGGTGTAGCATCTATTAAGAATATTCGGTGAGTCGTTCAATGTTTATCCGCTAAAAATACCTACAGGTATATACGAGTCTCCAAGACTCATGGTTCATTGAGAAATCATTGGAATCCAAGATTCCAGTATACGACATGTACCAGTCTCAACGGGTTTACTTTACTGACCAAGTAGTGTAAACCTTGACCAGGAACTGTATAAGAATGACAACGTTATGATACAACTCAATGTCAGTTGCGACACTTTTGCAAGAATATCATGACTAATCATTCTAAGGTCAATTATGTCTTTAACATATATAAAGAGATATTATATAATAGAAACTGTTTATTTTATTCATAATAAAAATATTACATAAATATTTACAGGGAAATACATAAGAAAATTGGCGCTCCGAGCACCAACCTTAACAATGGGGAATGTTCCCGTCGACTGGACTAAAAGAAGGTCTAGGATAATCTCCAATCGACCACTTTTGCTCGAGGTCTGGGGGAGTCTTCATCCTGACCCGACAAGGTGTTGGAGTTGGTGCTTGGAGCGTCAATTCGAATAATGTACTGTACATTATACTTTATTATTTACTAATAAAATAACTACATTTTCATTTCAAGCCTTATTAATGGTAATGTCATTATGCATATTAGATTGATATATAAATATGCTAAGAATGACATCGACCTTAGAATAGTCATGTAGTAATACTGGACACTGGGTGGTCCGACATTGAGATAATATTAATATTATAAACTATTCTTAAATTAAATATTCCTAGTCATAGGTTTCAGAATACAGTCGAAGTCATATAACCTAGAAGACTAGCATATGTCGTATATTGGAATTGGAGTTCCAAATATTTAACCTGATGTACCATGAGCAACTCGTATAGACATGTGGGTATTCGTTGGAGCGAATACTGAATGAATTACATGTGATTTTTAATAGTTGGAAGTACACACCACTGTCAATATGAATCTCCTCGAGTCGAGTAGCATATGTGATCCTTTGACTATAGGATATCATTGATTTTATGTGTGATAACTCTACACTTTGATGTCATATATGTCTGAGACCTTTCATGGTCTGATCGTTAGATGTTCATTGGGTGTGGACCAATGCACTCGTTAATCAAGTGTGTATCATCCTAGGATCCATCGGCCCGTATGTGTACCATAAGGTGTTTAGCCATCCATGTGAGCAAGTCATGATTCTTAAGACTTTGGCCAAAGCCGATCACCTGGGGTGGATCACATTTATCACAAATGGTGTTCTAATTAGTTGTAAAGAATCGTGGACATGTCGACATGAGATGTGCTCCTTGGAAACTTGACGGTGTAATCTATGTTTCCTAAGCACAACTCGGATAGCCTACGACAGAGGGATTGTTAAACATATGTGATGACCTCGACTTTTATAGTTCAGAAAGGCCGTTCGTGTTCTTCGTTAATTCGGAGGTGGCCGAATTACGTACATATAAGTTAGGCTTATATGACGAACATGTCTGCGTTTAAAGAGTCTCACAATATGAAATGTTTCGTTGAGCACTTGGGTAACCGATAATGTTTGATAATAAATAATATTTGATATTATAATTATCAATAAAAATGAATAAATATTATTGGATAAAATTAATTATTTACTTTGACCCAATTGGATTAATTGGATTAATCCAAAATCACACAAGGGCTTTGTTGTAATTTTATAAATATCTCTACCATTTGAGGATATTTTGGTAATTGTAAATATGTTATAATATATGTATTTTCCATGATTTAATTGGATTAAATCAAATTGGTAGATAATGAACTAATCCATTTGTTAAAATTTATCTTGATTTAATTGGAATAATTCAAAGTGGTAGACAAATGTGATTAATCATACTTAATTATACATATTTGGATAATTTTGATTAAGGCCATCTAAAAATTGATTAAGATTTTTATTAATTAAAAATTGCATAAGTTTTGCTATCAAAAGGCAAGCTTGAACGAGTTTTTAATAAAGCTTGAGCTTAAGAAAGATAAGCTTGTGAAAGCTAAAACAAATAATAATTAGAAATATTAGACTAAGTAAAAGAAGTATTTAGAGAAGCTTTTGAAATTCTCAACAACATTTCAACAAAGAGAAATCAAGATTGGATCTTGGAATCAAGCTTGCTAGCATTGGAATTAAGATTGGATCTTTGAGTCAAGCTTGCTAACTTTGGAAGTTCCTTACAACATATCAACAAAGAGAAGAAGATTGGATCTTAGAATCAAACTTGCCAGGTAAGTTTGATATTCTCTAAAGCTATGTTTTCATTAGTGAGTTTTCATCAGTGAAATATATATTGATGTATTATGTATTGGATACATAATAACATATCTTGATGTTAAAATTAGGCTAATAAATATGTGTATGAATGCTTTGGAAGCATAAACACAATATGTTCGTGATTGGGTCAAATATGTTCATGTTGGACATGAACCTAAAATTAGAGTTTGGAACTCTAGATAAAAGCTTGGAGCTATAGCTACCATTCTAGAATCACCTGACCATCTTTGAGTGACATAAAATTATTCATGGGTCACTTAATTGTGGGATTCTTGTTTGGTTTGTATTTTAGATTCAAGAATTTACGCATTTGCATATTTTGAATAAATTTATGTTTTTGTAAAAATATTTGATATTTTGAAAAACATGATTTTATTTTTTAATATGTGTTGATGTTAGTTTTGATGTTAAAAAAAATTATTTTTGGGTGTTTGAAAGTGTTTAGGGAGGGTTGAAATCAAATTGGGTAAAATACCCAAATTGCATCAACTATCTGTTTCTTTGAAACAAAATTATTGCTCACATGCGCTGAAGCAATTGCTTCCATGCAGATGCATGCGCATTAGCAATTATTGTAAGCAATTGCTTGCATGCACATGCAATGCGCTGAAGCACAAGCGCGCTTGGCGCACGTACTGAATTTGGTTTTCTTTGTTTTGAGTTTTTGGATTCAGATCCATCCCTGATTTTTCCCTAGTCACTCGTAATTGAATATATTATTCCATTAAATTATTTAAAATATACTCATGCTTGATATCCATTGGTTAGATCCAATTCCGCTGCGCGGGGTACCAATCTGATCCTAGGGATCCCACAGCTACCTCAACAGAATGGTATCAAAGCAGGTCTTAACCACACAACACATATATTTGAATCTATGCCTCTGTAACTTTAATTTAATTATGCATAAGTCATAATGGTTATGCATTGCATGTTTTAAATTAAATGGCTTTGTTGTAATTTCTAAAGATATGTTTTCACTAGTGAGTTTTCATTAGTGAAATATTTGGTGATGTATTATGTATTGGATAAATAATAACATAGTTTGACGTTGAAATTTGGCTAATAAATTTGTGTATGGATGCTTTGGAAGCATAAACACAATATGCTTGTGATTGGGTTAAATATTTTCATGTTGGACATTAACTTAAAATTAGAATTTGGAACTCTAGATAAAATCTTAGAGTTATGGCTACCATTCTAGAATCACTTGACCACATTTGAGTAACCTAAAATTATTCATGGGTCAGTTCATTAGGGGATTCTTGTTTGGCTTGTATTTTAAATTCAAAAATTTATGCATTTGCGTATTTTGAATAAATTTATGTTTTTGTAAAAATATTTGATATTTTGAACAATATGATTTTATTCTTTAATATGTATTGATATTGGTTTTGATGTTAAAAAAATTAATTTTGGGTGTTTGAAAGTGTTTATGGAAGGTTGAAAGTAAATTGGGTAAAATATCCAATTTTCCTAGCTCTCTATCTCTTTGAAAAAAATATTATTGCTCACATGCGCAGAGGCAATTGTTGAGCAATTGCATGCATATGAGCAATTTCTTGCATGCATATGAGCAATTGCTGCAAGCAATTGCTTGCATGCACATGAAATGCGTTGAAGCAATTGCTTGCAGCAAGGCGCTTGACGCACGTACTGAATTCAGGTTTCTACCGTTTTGAATTTCTGGATTCCAATTTGTCCCTGATTTTTCCATAAGCACTCGTAATGGAATATATTATTCCATTAAATTATTTAAAAATACATTCATGCTTGATATGCACGAGTTAGACCCACTTTCTTTGTGCAGGGTACCGATCCTACCCTAGGGGTCTCAAATCTGTCCCAACACAAGGTTCTCGAGGAATGTTCCCATCGACTGGACCAGATAAGGGTCCGAGTTAATCTCCAGTCGAGTAGACCTGCTCAGGGATGGGGGTCTTTGCTCTCGTCTGAACTAGATGAAGGTCTAGGTCTTCAACCTGACCCGACAAGGGCCTTGGGGAATGTTCTTGTCGACTGGACCAGATAAAAGTCCAAGATAATCTACAATCGACCAGACCGGTTTGAGGTCTGGAGGAGTCTTCAACCTGACCCCACAAGGGTCTCGGGGAATGTTCCCATCGATTGGATCAGATGAAGGTCCAGGATAATCTCTAGTCAACCAGACCTGCTCGGGTCAGGGGGAGTCTTAAGTGTCGTCTAAATTAGATGAAGACGCATGTCTTCAACCTAACCCACCAAGGGTCTTGGGAAATATTCCCGTCGACTGGACTAGATGAAGGTCCAGGATAATATCCAATCGACCACACCTACTCGAGGTCTGGGGGAGTCTTCAACCTAACCCGACAAGAGTCTCGAGGAATGTTCTTGTCGACTGGACCAGATGAAGGTCCAGGATAATCTCCAGCCAACCAGTCATATTGAAGGTTCGGGGGAGTCTGTAACCTGACCCGACAAGGGTCATGAGGAATGTTCCCATCGATTGGGGGTGTCTTCGATGTCGTCTGAACCATACGAAGGTTTAGGTCTTCAATCTGACCCTACAAGGGTCTCGGTGAATGTTCCAATCGACTGGACGAGATGAGGGTTCAAGATATTCTCCAGTCGACCAGACCTGCTTAAGGTCTGAGGGAGACTTCAATGTCATCTAGACCAGATGAAGGTTCGGGTCTTCAACCTGACCTTGTTGGGGTTTTAAGAGGGAATATCGGTAACACAACGGAATACTGGAAAATCAAAATTTTCTGATTTCAAAATTTTTTCTTGGATCAATTAAATAAACTTATTTATTTAATTATCCAATTATCAAATTCTGAAAAATTACACAAGAGATCAAATTTCGTGGTAATTACCGAATTGCCCCAAAACTTTGTAAATTGATTATTTTAGCCCAAAAATTATCAAATATAATTTTGGATGATTCTAAATCATTTCTAAAATATTTTTCAACACATCTAATGCATCAAAATCAGATTTCACACAAATCCCCTATTTTTAGTCTAATGCCGTGAGCCACCCAAAATTCTCAATTAATTACAATTTGGTCCCTTTAGTTCAAAACATACCAAGATCAAATCCAATCAACCTAAAATTTTACATGAATCATAGTCATACCATAATACATCACATATATGAAAATTCCCAAATTTGGAGTGGGTTATGAACCCTAATTTTTCAATTTCATCAAATTGTCCAATTTCACCAAATTTACAAAATCCAACACATTAATCCATTCAATACTTCACCAATCTAGCCTCACCACTTTGAAACAACCCTAGAACAATTCTAGGTCACCAAGGAGTGGTTTACCAACTCTAGAATGTCAACTTGATTTTCCAAAAATCAAAAGTAAAGCTTTGAAACCATTTCAAGCTTACTTACATGCATCAATCTTTCATCAAAGTTCACAACCAAAATAAACACAAACCATAAGAAGAGAGATAACACCAAAGCAACACAAATGATGCTAAGCATGTTAGAAATATTTTTCATGTTGAAAACTTTAAAGAAAAACTTACAAAACTCAAAGATTTCCAAGCTTTTTCCTTTAGCCTTCAAGCTTTTCTCTCAACTTCTTTTATGTTTATTTGGTATCTAATGAACTTGTATTAACCCTAAAAATGAAACAAAACAATATATACTTCACCCAAAAAGAGCCTTGGCCGAAATTAGGTAGTATAAAATATCTAGATATTTAGTTTTTGTTTCATTTAAAGCCAACTTGCCAACTTGTTTTAGAAATCATTAATACTTTAATGTAATTCAATATGTCAACAATTGCAACTCAAAAATATAACACTTATATTCAATTTAGGGTGTTGGCCGAAAATTACAAATAAAAAGGAAAATGGATATTTTCAATTTTAACAATTAAAACAAATATCCAAGGAAGTCAAATTCAATTTGACAACCTTTTCCTTAAATGTAAAGTCAAACATTTACACTTATAATCATTTCCTAACTTTATCATTTGGTAAGATATTTATATTTTAATTATATTAATCATTTAACAATTAAATAATTAAATAATTAATTAAATACAAATATCTCAAATATATGTATTATATTTACTTTAAATATCTCAAATACATATATTAATGATATATGTCAAATACCTTTATTTGAAAATTTATTAATGTGTATTTAATAATATCATATATTAAATACAAATACACATTAATTAGGAAATGACGGTTCGACCTGTTCGCATGTATTTTTCGTTTAACGTTTAAACAATTTATAAATAATCATCATTATTTATAAAAGTCTCTCTAGTGCTCTACGAGTATATTTCATTAGTGAGACTCTCTAGATTCAGGTATATCCGTCACAAAATTCAATTTCGTGTCCATGATTTACCCACCCGTAAATTATGACGACCACAGATAAACTAGTTGAATCATACAGGTCGAGGTCATTGCATACGTATAATCCTTCCGTCATAGATATCCAGATAATACCAAAGATATATATGTAAATGTCAAATCTCTATAGGTATTATCCCATCGACGTATCTATTAGCAATCTCTAAATAACATTCGGAACTCACTTCTGAAGTATACTGTGGCCACAGATTTAACAGACTGCTAATCATATATGGACTACCTATGCTCTGTACACATAACTGACGGATCCTATCTTGATACACACAGAATATCCTGAGGATCGGTCCACACCCAACGAACAGGTGGAGGTCTGATCTAAATAGATCGGTGACGTGACTGCCATTTAAGTGTGGATGATGTCTCATACATCCACAGTGGTATCTCAAGTCAAAGGACCACTATGCTACTCAACTCGAGAAGATTCTTATTGACGTTGGTGTACCATCCATTAAGAATCTTCGGTGAGTCGTTCAATGTTTATTCATTATAAACACCTACACGTCTATACGAGTCTCCCTAGACTCATGGTTCATTAGGATAACCCATCGGACCAAGTCTCGATATACGACATGTACTAGTCTCAACGGATTTGACTAACTGACCCGTGTTAGTAAATCTTGACCAGGAACTATATTTGATAATATACATTTAGCAGTGACACTTCCCAATGTCAATTACAAACTAACTTTGTAACTGTGTACTGCATTATATATCATCAGGCCTTTGTCTAATATATACATATCATTAAACCACATTTAGTTTCAATCTAATCGTAATCAGATCGAATACGTATATAAAAACAAGAGGTGCAACCATAAATAAGTAATATTATGGAAAAAGAGATTGTACGTATTCATGAATCAGACATAAATACGGAGCAGATTGGCGCTCTGAGCACCAACCCCAACAGACCTGACCAAGGTCATGGGGAATATTCTCATCTTCTAGACCAGATAAAGATCCAAGATAATCTTCAGTCGACTAGACCTGCTAAAGGTTCGGGGGAGTCTTAATTGTCGTCTAGACCGGATGAAGGTTCAGGTCTTCAAACCGACCTAACCATGGTCATGGGGAATATTCTCATCGACTGGACTAGATGATGGTCTAGCATAATCTCCGACCGACCAGACATACTAAGGGTCTGTGGGAGTTTTTATCCCGACCAGACAATGGTCTCGGGGAATGTTCTCGTCAACTGGACCATATGAAGGTACAAGATAATCTCTAGTCGACCAGACCTACTCGGGGGCTGGGGGAGTCTTTAACCTTTCCTGACAATGGTCTCGAAGAATTTTCCCATTGATTGGACTAGATGAAGGTCCAAGATAATCTCTAGTCGACCAGACCTGCTCAAGGTCTATGTGAGTCTTCAATCTGACCCGACAAGGGTATCAAAGAATGTTCCCGTTGACTAGACTAGATAAAGGTCCATGATAATCTTCAGTCGACCAGGCCTGCTGAAGGTCCGGGGGATTCTTCAACCTGACCCGACAAGGGACTTGGGGAATGTTCTCGTCGACTAAACCAGATGAAGTTCCAAGATAATCATCAGTCGACCAGACCTGCTAACGATCCGGGGGAGTCTTTGTTGTCGTCTGAACCATATGAAAGTCCATATTTTCAATCTTTAGGGAGATATTCAAATGATGTCGACTGGATTCTTGATGCCATAAAAATGATAATGCTAGTTGATTCCATTCAGTTTACCGTGATAGCCATGTCGAATGAAACTACTATGTCATATGGTATTGTTCTTTGCTCATGAACCCGCAAACAAGGTTAGTCGTATGAAGAATAAAATCTTATACCTGACAAGGGTCTTGGGGAATGTTCTATTCGACTAGACCAGATGAAAGTTTAGGATAATCTCTAGTCGATAAGACCTGCTGAAGATCCAGGGGAGTCTTCAACTTGACCTGAAATAGGTCACGAGGAATGTTTCTGTCGATTGGACCAGATGAAGGTCTAAGATAATCACCAGTCGTCCAGATCTGCTGACGGTTCATAGGAGTCTTCGGTGTTATCTAAACCAGATAACGGTCCAGGTCTTCAATATTTATGGGGCTATTCACCTAATATCGACTGGACTCTTAATGCCAAAATGGATGATGCTTGTTGATTCCATTCAGTTGACTGTGATAGCCACGTCAACTGAAACCACTTTGTCGTAAGGTATTGTTCTTTTTCTAATGAACGCACAAACACAGTTAGTCGTATGAAAAAT
Source organism: Zanthoxylum bungeanum (assembly GCA_019454045.1). Classification (NCBI taxonomy): domain Eukaryota; kingdom Viridiplantae; phylum Streptophyta; class Magnoliopsida; order Sapindales; family Rutaceae; genus Zanthoxylum; species Zanthoxylum bungeanum. The sequence goes on from SKCR01035196.1 coordinate 33,002, forward strand.
GAACTCTTATACCTGTCGTCCGAAGATTGTGTCTGTCGAGCCACTTGGTAGTCTTTAAACGTTTGTCAAAGTAAGAGCCATACCATGTCGACTGGAGTGTATGAAAATTATTTTATATTTCCTGGACCAAATAAAAGTCATTTGATGTCATTGGATGCCCCTCCGGGTCGACTGGGAAAAATATTAGTCATCACATACCGTTTGGAGAAGATTTCATGGATGGTGGGTGCTTCTCGATCGACTGGGTCTATTGGAAGTCAAGAAGTGTATTTATTATGTCGACTGGGGGACATAGACCACTTTGCATGTTGTCTAAGCCAAATTGGGACCCTTTTCTATCGTTTGGAGTGAAAGGGTTTTTCTAACCTTGGTCTTGGACGTGGAAGTTCAAATTTTCTCAAGCGATTGTGGTTGCATCTTCTGGGAATGGATTGTCCTTACCCGATAGAGAGGTTCACTATCATCTCTTCCCCTTATTGATCCCAGTTGGGCTTTGTGAAAGAGTCCCTTTTGGGAGTGTTGGGCCTTTATGTTGGCTTACCATTATAGCCCTAGCGTATGTTTCGAGGAGATTTTTAAGCGGGAAAATGAGGCACCAAAACGGAAGTGAATGTAAGTAAGGTTGGGAGGCTCATTTGTTTCATTCACAAAAACTCTCGCATTTAGCAAGTTGGAAGAACTCTCAATCTTCTTTCAAGGTATTCTTCAATCTCATTATTTTGTTATTTGTTTCTTCAACCTGTTCTTGAAGTAGATTCAATTTGTTCTTAAATATTTAGGTAACTTGATCTTTATAGTTTGGTAAGATAGGTAAGAATCATGTTTGAGGACTTATCTGATTTCGATCTTTAATACATATAGACCGATGTCCCTTAAATATTTATAGACTTGAATATACTATAGTCAATTATGTTGGGGTTGGTGCTCAGAGCGCCAATCTGGACCGTATTTATGTCTGACTCATGAATACGAACATCCCCTTATTCCATAATATTACTTATTTATGGTTGCACCTCTTGTTTTTATATACGCATTCGATCTGATTACGATTAGATTGAAACTAAATGTGGTTTAGTGATATGTATATATTATACAAAGGCCCGATAATATATAATGCAGTACACAGTTACAAAGTTAGTTTGTAATTGACATTGGGAAGTGTCACTGCTATATGTATATTATCAAACATAGTTCTTGGTCAAGATTTGCTAACACGGGTCGGTTAGTCAAATCCGTTGAGACCAGTACATGTCGTATATCGAGACTTGGTCCGATGGTTTATCCCAATGAACCATGAGTCTGGGGAGACTCGTATAGACGTGTAGGTGTTAATAGTGTATAAACATTGAACGGCTCACCGAAGATTTTTAATGGATGGTACACCAACGTCAATAAGAATCTTCTCGGGTTGAGTAGCATAGTGGTCCTTCGACTTGAGACACCACTGTGGATGTACGAGACATCCTCCGCACTTAGATGGCAGTCACGTCACCGATCTATTTAGATCAGACCTCCGCCTGTTCGTTGGGTGTGGATCGATCCTCAGGATATCCTGTGTGTGTCAAGATAGGATCCGTCAGTTCTGTGTACAGAGCATAGGTAGTCCATATATTTTTAGCAGTCTGTTAAATCTGTGGCCACAGTATACTTCGGAAGTATGTTTCGAATGTTATTTAGAGATTGCTAATAGATACGTCGATGAGATAATACCTATAGAGATTTGACGTTTACATATATATCTCTGGGATTATCTGGATACCTGTGACAGACGGATTATACGTATGCAATGACCTCGACCTGTATGATTCAGCTAGTTTATCCGTGATCGTCATAATCTACGGGTGGATAGATTATGGACACGAAATTGAATTTCGTGACGGATATACCTGAATCTAGAGAGTCTCAATAATGAAATATACTCGTAGAGCACTAGAGCAACATTAATAAATAATATTGATTATTTATTAAGTCGTTTAAAGGTTAAACGCAAGATACATGCTAAAGGGACCCGATAGTCATTTAGTTAATTATTGTGTATTTACATTTAATACTTGATTAATTTAAATACACATTAATTAATAGTCAAATTGAGATATTTGACTAATATCCTAAATAAATATATGTATTTGATATTTAATGTAAATATTATACATATATTAATATATTTGTATTTGATTAATTAATTAATTATTTAATTGTTAAATGATTAAATTAATTAAAATATAAATATCTTAACTTAGGATATTTGAATTAAATGGCATGGTTGCCTTTGTTGACCAAGTGATAAATATCTAATAAAATGTTTTTTAGATATTTAATCAAGTTGATCAAATTTTTGTTAAATGAATTTGAAATGAAATTTTAGTATATATGTATACATAATTTCGGCCAAGACCCTTAATTAAATATAATGGTTATATTTTTGAGTTGAAATTGTTGACTTACTTTATTCATTAAATTTTTTGATGATTAAAGTTGCAAGTTGATAAGCAAAATTAAATGAAATAAAATATCATGATATTTTGTATATTTCTCCACCAATTTCGGCCAAGGCTTCTTTTGGAGGAGGTATATATTGTTTCATTTAATTTTAGGGTTAGAGGAGTTCATTTGATACCAAAATAAACATAAAAGAAGTTGAGAGAAAAGCTTGAAGCCTAAAGGAAGATGGCTTGGAAAATTATGATTTTGTAAGTTATCTTTCAAAGTCTTCAACATGAAAATTGTTTCTAACATGATTAGCATCATTTTGTGTTGCTTTGTTGTTGTCTCTCTTCTTATAGTTTGTGTTTTATTTGGTTGTGAACTTTGATGAAAGTGATGAGCATGTATAATGGAGAAAGCTTGTGACTAGTGTAGTTATAAGTATTCTTTTATGGTTTTGGAAACCTTGTTGCTAATCTAGAGTTGTTGACCCACTCTTAGATGACCTAGATTTTATCTTGAGTTGTTTCATTGTGTTGAGACTTTGATTGGATGGAAGAAACATGATTGAAGTATTGGATTTAACCAATTTGGTCTAATTTGTCCAATTTGATGAAATTGAAAAATTAGGGTTCATGAACAATTCTAAATTTAGGTCTTTTCATATATGTTGTGCATTTGGATGTGTATATGATGCATATAAAGTTTCATGTTCATTGGATTACATCTTGATATGTTTTGATGCATGAAATGACAAAGTGCACACTTTGGCACCAAAGTGGTGCATTCGGCCAAATGACTAAATTTGGGCATTTGTGTTGTTTTTGGTGTTTTGATGTTTTGAACATGCTAAGTTCATCTTAGAAATGATTTAGAATCATTCAAAATTGATTAGATCAATTTCGGACTAAAATGAACAAAATACCAAGTATAAGGGCAATTCGGTAAATTCACTTAAATATGATTTATTGAATTTTATTTCATAATTTGATTATTGGATAGTTAAATAAATATGTTTATTTAATTAATCCGAGAAAAATTTTTGAAATCGGAAAATTTGATTTTCCACCGCTTCCGCTGCGTTACCGGATTTAGCCCCTAAAACCCCTACAAAATGGTATTAGAGCGAGTCTGATTCTAGGCCTCCATAAAATGATTAGCTTGTTTTATTCAATGTTTAATCATGTTTTCTTGACTTTGTACATGGTTGTTATAATCTAATTTGATTAGATTTAGGGTGTATGACACTTAATGGAATATCCCTGCTTAATAAGGTTTTATAGTAACTAGTATTTGGAATACTTGTTTCTTGGTCCGTCTTGTCAATACGGTTTATAATTTTTTTTTCCGTTACTACATCCGAGACCGTGCCTCTGCTGTGAGGGTGTAGCGATATAGATTTATTTATGCCGGATGTATATTAGATACTAGATAAATTCAAGCGAAAGCGGAATCCTGAACGTGCCCTAGCTGTCAGGGTTACGCAAGTAACTTGAGTTTATCATTGACGAGTTTAACCTTGGTACGTCTCCTTGTGGGCCTGCCTTAGCAGCGACAACGAGAAACGACCAGGACCGGAAACCCAGGAGTCACTAGTGAGTGATTGACAAATGAGTTGTCTACCTGTGAATATACGTAGGCGAGACCGTGCCTCTGCTGTGAGTCGAAATATATTCATGGGGTCCTCTTCCCATTATGGAATTCGATTTAATTATTGAATTCTCGTTTTCCGTTGGGGATTACGTATTACGTAAAATAGTGGGAGGCAATGCTAAGTTTAAAATATTCCATAACTTTGGCAGTGTGTATTATTATGGAAATTGCCGCTTGTTTGTTTCCTTATTCTATAGTATATAGAATTAAACTTTTATTCACTGCACACATATTTTGATATGTTATCTGACTTGACTCTTGGTTGCAGTTATTCTAGAATATGTTCTAGATACTACTAGGCTAGGATATTATTAGATTGGTCTAAACCATCGGGAACTATTGTTCCGATTTTCTTCAAAAATAAAGATGGTTAATGACTTAGTTTCTAAGTCACAACAGATAATCTAGATAGATATCCCTTTTAGGATATAATACTTTAGAGAGAATAGTTTCTTATGCAGTAAGAATTGACTTGAATTAGTTCATCTCTCGAGATTCTTGACTGACATTAAGAAAGCCCCATTAGGTAATTGTTTATCTAGTAATGACGTTTCTAAGCTTTAACTACCTTTAGAGGTAATGTGTCCGACACAATTTGCTAATCAATTATTTACAATTGTTGTGAATAGTTGAATGCAAATAGTAAAGCTGAAGAAAGGAGATGCGTATAGTTGTGTATAGAAAATATTAATTTTCACAAATACAACAACTATAGGTATTGGATACCAGATCTCCCGTCTAGTTATTTGAAATATTGGTTAACGATTGTTTTGATATTTGATATCGGAACTCGCGACTATTGGATAGTCACTTGTTCTTTATAAACAATTGTTACATATTTTATAATAACTAGTAGTGTCATTGACGTAGAAATAAACATTAAGAAAAATTATTCGGTAAAGTAAATAATTTAGAACGGTGCTTTATGAATTTAATCACTTAAGCATTGGATGCTTATTCCGTATGGTAAATGATGGTTTGATACTAGATCACACCACACATCCTTATCCATTTAATGAATATTGTATTCAGGAAAGTGATTAAGATCTCGTTTAACCAATGATTGTCATTGGACCACCAAATTTATTTAAACTGATACATTGGATGTATGTAGTTTAATAAATAATAATTTCTTAAGGTAGTTTTCTTTATTTCGTAACTTGGTTGATGAATTGTCATAACTTAGTTACGTGTTTCTGAAGGAGCACATATTGAAAGTCTTGAAAGTATCAAGAACTTTCAATCTGTTTTGATGAAACGTAGATTGAACATTTTTGACTTGTTCAAATATATTCAATCTAAAGTATTTTGAAAACTTGATCCTTAAAATTCATTACATGTCTTTGAACTGTTCAAAGATCTTTGATACGATCAAACATTTGAATTTAAAGCAATTAGTTCTAAGGTTATTCAGTGAATATGATTCATATTCAATATTATTCTTCCACGATTCCATCTTGATGGAATTGAGTAGTGGGAGCAGTCGAATCTTATATGATTTGATTCGTTTGATATTGAATGTTACCGAATTAGTTTCAATACTCTTGGGGATATGCTCCAGTAACACTAATTCATCTCCTTAATTAATGTTCCATTAATTTCTACAGTTACATATATGATATGTATAGGTAGAAAATCCGAATCTTGAAAAGTTTAAGATTTGAATGTTTCTTTTATATAATAGTTATATAATGAAAATTACTTACACCTTGGAGGTATAAGAAAAAGTTTATCGTTTATTCTGTTTAATAGAATATTGTATTCTATTTAATAGAATATCTTTCCTACGATTCTTAGTAATAAAATCGTTTTATTACTTGGTGTGTAACATCAGATGTTAACTATTGTAGAAAAGACTTGACTTATTGAAGTCAAATGTGAGAATGATAAATTATAAATGGAACTACGTAATTAATAAGATGAAACAACCCTTATACATCTTCTATATAAGTCAAATAGGATAACAGAATCATTCACGAGTATTTGATACTTAATGGTTCTGTTGTTTTCTTATTGAAGAAAAATTATCCTATGACTTATAATGGAAGCGATATTTGATATCGATTCTGGAAGTTCACCATTGAACCATAGATCTAAGATTGTTCGTAGCTTACTACGATCAAGTTTTGAACTTGATTAAGCTTTCATTATGAAATAGTTCATAAAATGTGCTAATTGTTTGCGCAGCGAAAGCAGTATGAGCTTGTTAAAGGTTTAACCTTTACAGTATGACAGTGAGAAAAGTTATACTCAGCAATCTATTGTAGATTCTGAGAAAACTTATCTCTAGTCAAACTAAATGAAAAATTAGAGATATATTGGTTAATGTTGATACTAAACTGTACATTTTAGCTAAAGAATGCAAAGTGGCATTTTTGAATAACTTATTCAGATAAGAGATCAGTTGTGATTTCTTTGTTTGAAGAGTTCATTCTGGAATGGCCCTAGAGTTTATGTTCTGTTGAGATCGCAGTTTTGTGCTAAGCTTATAGAGCCCATTGTAGACTCGGATAAGTCTTCCAGAAATATGTGTTCTCTATTTTTGATATCGTCAGATTGTCTGATCTTGTCAAAGTATATAGAATACATATGTGATAAAAGGGTTAGTGGGAGCGTACAAATTACTTTCTAGTGTTATATATCCTTACGACATTATCATTATTATTGTAATAATGAGATGTTTGTAAGGTAAAAGATTTACCTAAGTCTTCTTTACTCCGTGAAAACAATGGGAGTAGTCTCTGTTATATAAGATATAAAACCAAGAGACTTGTGAGATACTCATATTATTCGTACATTAGATATGATCTAATAAAAGACATAACTAGGCTATCTGTATGACAGTTAGTATAACTGTTGGACAGTTATTGTGTGTCATATATAAAGTATTCATCTTTCGTAAAGGATGATTCCTTTTTCGAAAGAGATATTGATTAGAATGTCTAATCAATCTTATGTATCATTTGATGGTGACATAATAAATACTTTATAATGTGCGATTAAAGATATTGATTTAATCGTAATTGTTACGAGTTATTTTGATATCCTATAGACCATAGGATGGATCTTGAAACACGTTCTTTGTGATCTTTGAGATATTAAGAACGAGTTTCTAATTCATGGAGAATACAGTCTGCAACCATTAGGGTCATATTAGTTTTGAGACTAATTATGACGTTAGACAGTCTACGTCATAAAGAGTCACAAAAAGATGCAGTGGGAGTGTCACGAAGGATTCTACTAACTGAGTAGAATTAGATGCAACTTATGAAGTATTGACTTATGAAGTTGTATAGTGACCTTATAAATTAGAAGTTTTATATTGGTGTTGTGCTTGCGGTTGTCCATATAGTATTTTGGATTTGATCCATAAATACTTGGACAACTTAGTAGCTGTAGCATAATACTGATATAGCATTAGTGTCATATTAATGTATAATTTAGATTCAACAAAATATGAATGATGCTAACTATGGGAAACGATGGAGTTTGTTTAACAAACCCAATATTTCATAGCGGACTTGTTTCTTGCCTCTTAAGTACTGGTGAGCTTTTGAGGGCCATGTGCATATGATGCACATTGAGACATGTATATGATACCGTGGATTGGCACTAGAGCAAGTGGGAGAAATTGTTGGGGTTGGTGCTCAGAACGCCAATCCGGACCGTATTTATGTCTGACTCATGAATACGAACATCCCCTTATTCCATAATATTACTTATTTATGGTTGCACCTCTTGTGTTTATATACGTATTCGATCTGATTACGATTAGATTGAAACTAAATGTGGTTTAGTGATATGTATATATTAGACAAAGGCCCGAAAATATATAATGCAGTACACAGTTACAAAGTTAGTTTGTAATTGACATTGCGAAGTGTCACTGCTATATGTACATTATCAAACATAGTTCTTGGTCAAGATTTGCTAACACGGGTCGGTTAGTCAAATCCGTTGAGACCAGTACATGTCGTATATCGAGACTTGGTCCGATGGTTTATCCCAATGAACCATGAGTCTGGGGAGACTCGTATAGACGTGTAGGTGTTTATAGTGTATAAACACTGAACGGCTCACCGAAGATTCTTAATGGATGGTACACCAACGTCAATAAGAATCTTCTCGGGTTGAGTAGCATAGTGGTCCTTCGACTTGAGACACCACTATGGATGTACGAGACATCCTCCACACTTAGATGGCAGTCACGTCACCGATCTATTTAGATCAGACCTCCGCCTGTTCGTTGGGTGTGGATCGATCCTCAGGATATCCTGTGTGTGTCAAGATAGGATCCGTCAGTTCTGTGTACAGAGCATAGGTAGTCCATATATTTTTAGCAGTCTGTTAAATCTGTGGCTACAGTATACTTCGGAAGTATGTTCCGAATGTTATTTAGAGATTGCTAATAGATACGTCGATGAGATAATACCTATAGAGATTTGACATTTACATCTATATCTCTGGGATTATCTGGATACCTGTGACGGACGGATTATACGTATGCAATGACCTCGACCTGTATGATTCCGCTAGTTTATCCGTGATCGTCATAATCTACGGGTGGATAGATTATGGACACGAAATTGAATTTCGTGACGGATATACCTGAATCTAGAGAGTCTCAATAATGAAATATACTCGTAGAGCACTAGAGCAACATTAATAAATAATATTGATTATTTATTAAGTCGTTTGAAGGTTAAACGCAAGATACATGCTAAAGGGACCCGATAGTCATTTAGTTAATTATTGTGTATTTACATTTAATACTTGATTAATTTAAATACACATTAATTAATAGTCAAATTGAGATATTTGACTAATATCCTAAATAAATATATGTATTTGATATTTAATGTAAATATTATACATATATTTAATATATTTGTATTTGATTAATTAATTAATTATTTAATTGTTAAATGATTAAATTAATTAAAATATAAATATCTTAACTTAGGATATTTGAATTAAATGGCATGGTTGCCTTTGTTGACCAAGTGATAAATATCTAATAAAGTGTTTTTTAGATATTTAATCAAGTTGATCAAATTTTTGTTAAATGAATTTGAAATGAAATTTTGGTATATATGTATACATAATTTTGGCCAAGACCCTTAATTAAATATAATGGTTATATTTTTGAGTTGCAATTGTTGACTTACTTTATTTATTAAATTTTTTGATGATTAAAGTTGCAAGTTGATAAGGAAAATTAAATGAAATAAAATATCATGATATTTTGTATATTTCTCCACCAATTTCGGCCAAGGCTTCTTTTGGAGGAGGTATATATTGTTTCATTTAATTTTAGGGTTAGAGGAGTTCATTTGATACCAAAATAAACATAAAAGAAGCTGAGAGAAAAGTTTGAAGCCTAAAGGAAGATGGCTTGGAAAATTATGATTTTGTAAGTTATCTTTCAAAGTTCAACATGAAAATTGTTTCTAACATGCTTAGCATCATTTTGTGTTCTTTGTTGTTGTCTCTCTTCTTATAGTTTGTGTTTTATTTGGTTGTGAACTTTGATGAAAGTGATGAGCATGTATAATGGAGAAAGCTTGTGACTAGTGTAGTTATAAGTATTCTTTTATGGTTTTGGAAACCTTGTTGCTAATCTAGAGTTGTTGACCCACTCTTAGATGACCTAGATTTTATCTTGAGTTGTTTCATTGTGTTGAGACTTTGATTGGATGGAAGAAACATGATTGAAGTATTGGATTTAACCAATTTGGTCTAATTTGTCCAATTTGATGAAATTGAAAAATTAGGGTTCATGACCAATTCCAAATTTAGGGATTTTCATATATGTTGTGCATTTGGATGTGTATATGATGCATATAAAGTTTCATGTTCATTGGATTACATCTTGATATGTTTTGATGCATGAAATGACAAAGTGCACACTTTGGCACCAAAGTGGTGCATTCGGCCAAATGACTAAATTTGGGCATTTGTGTTGCTTTTGGTGTTTTGATGTTTTGAACATGCTAAGTTCATCTTAGAAATGATTTAGAATCATTCAAAATTGATTAGATCAATTTCGGACTAAAATGGACAAAATACCAAGTATAAGGGCAATTCGGTAAATTCACTTAAATATGATTTATTGAATTTTATTTCATAATTTGATTATTGGATAGTTAAATAAACATGTTTATTTAATTAATCCGAGAAAAATTTTGAAATCGGAAAATTTGATTTTCCACCGCTTCCGCTGCGTTACCGGATTTAGCCCCTAAAACCCCTACAGATTAAACCAATATCAAGTAAGAGTTCAATGAGTTCTAGTGATACTCCTATAGAGATGTATGCTAGATCTCTTGATAGAGCTTCTAGGTCTTCTAGTGAGTCGGCTGGGGAAGAAGCCGGTGTCGAGCGTCCATTTGCTAAAAAACTGAGATTCCTTATTCCTAGGTTAGTCTGGGAGGTGTTGAATCACTACGAGTTGGCCCATTCTCAGTTGATGCCTAATACATGGAGAATTGTATTGTCGATTGAATGCATATCATTTGAGTTGGGGATTGAGTTTGAAATGAGAGATTTACTATACATCTATTACATGAAAGAGCACTTGACAAAGAATGGGAGATACCATTTGTATCTTCGCTACAAGAAAGAGCATTTTGTGTTGGGGCTCACGACCAATGATAGAGGAGACAGGCAGAAGTTTTACTTCTTTATGATGAGGAGTGTGTCTTCGGATCGGTTGGGGCTGGCCGAATACTCGAGCATTGGAGTCCATCGAGTGTATCTCTTTATAGCCTTTGGTAATTACTTTCGTTGATATGAGCTTATTTGATTCTATTTTGCAGGCCTTTTACGTAACAAAGCATTCGGTACTACCAACAACGTCGTCTCTAACACGAAGTTCATCCTTAGTCTGCTTGCTCCTGAACGAAATAGTAGATCTGTTTTGGAAGAGAGGAGACGAGGTTAACCCTGTTGTTGAATGAGGTTTTCAATACTAAAGGTACTATATTGGCCATTAGTAAGCTTATATTGGTTGTGATAGTAGGCACTTTGTTGTGTCAACTCCTATTTAAAAGGCTTCTATTTTTTAAAACTGCTAACCTCTGAGAAATTTTATGTACAACTGAAGCCATGTCGAGTCGAGTGACACTACCATCCATTAAAGAAATCATGGCCAATAAGAAATGGAATAGGGCCAAGAAGAAGGGATTAGAAGTAAGATTTTATCCCTCAAGAGTTACATAAGGCAGACTCTGGTAGTAAAAGCGTTGTCTGAGGCCATACCTTCATCCAAGAAGCGCAAAGCAGTTGTCGAATCAGAGAAAGATTTAGATAATGTGATTATCAAGATCCTTCACTATACGACAACGATCTCTGCTCATTCCAGCCTTTCAAAGTTTGTGCGGGGGCTGCTGCTTGAAGAAGAGGAGAGTCGGTTGGCTGACATGGGCCCATTGGAGTCGATCAAGAAGGTTATGGCTCTCAATTACCAAGTAAAAGCCGTTACGAGTTTTTTTTTCAGCATTTTGAATGGATACTAATATTGTCTATCTTTTTCAGGCACTTGATGCAGCTTGTTCCAACAAGAGTATGTAGAGTCGAGCTAGAGATGAATGAGAGATTTTGAAAAGTCCAACACGACTTTGAGGAAGGAGAATGCTGAGTTGAAAGCGACGTTCGGCCTCCGAGAAAGGGTGAAGAAGGTAGAGAATGAGGCATAGTCGACTCGGGCGACGCTGAAATTGGAACAAGAGGTGTCTGAGGCTAAGAAAGAGGCCTACATGGAGAGCGTGGATGGCCCGAGGAAGGAAAATAATGAGTTAGTGGAGAAACTTGAGGGAGTTATTTTGGAGTCCTTGATGAAAGAAAGAAGTAGTATGATGCAACAATTCCTGGCTGGGCAACATCACTCATAGACCTCAAAAAAATGGATCAAAGAATATGCAAGGCTGGAAGCGGGCCTTTCCTTTTCGACTGAAGGTGAAGATGATAAAGATGGAGAGGAGACTGCTTCGAGGGAAGTAGGCGGTGGTGAGGTTGTGGGGGGTAAGGCTGTGACTGAAGAGAAAGTTTATAGGACAAATGAGGTCGTCCAAGGTGTCGAAGAGAAGGTCGTGGAAACCGGGAGATGGTATGGTTTGATGGAAGAAAAGACTGCAGAGATAGAGGCTGAACCTGTTGTTGTCATCCAACACACCCCTATTAATGACGTCCTTCATGCATAAATCTTATTTTTGAAGGTTGACCGACGTAATCACACGCGTATAACGCAAGCGCACGTATCGTTCAAGTAGTATAGAAGTATCGATCCCACAAGGACTTAAAACCTTTTGTTATCAATTTATGAAGTTAAATGTTTACAAGTATCTAATGGATTGATTGTTTGATTGGGTGGTGACTTTAAAACTTAAAACAAGTAAATAAAATTGCTTGAAAGTAGATTGAAAAAAATTCAAATTTATAAAACTATCCAGGGTTGTGAATCCTTCTAATATATTTTTAAAAGATGAAGTGGTTATTTTAGGTTTGTGTAATATATTGGTTTATTAACCTGGAACATGAAATTATGTAAAAGCCTCTTCCGATGGTCAAATACAAATACCCAGTATAACCCAATTAATCATATTCCTATGTTAACCAAGTTATCTGAATTCATTAAGATTAAGTTCCAATTATGGCTACCCCAGCCCGACAGGTATATTCATATCCTGTAAGGAAATCTATTAAAGGGTTATCTATCCTCAAGGAAGATCGTGAGCTATTGAGTCTAAGGTCTTTAACCTAAAATCTCTTTTCCAAGTTCATTTTAAGTTTACCAGTTCAATTTTATTAATGGCCAGTTAATAAAAAGCATTAGGATTAAGGCTCAATAAATAAACCTTTATATTACCCAAACTGTAATTTAACCCCTTATAAACCGGTGATATTCGATTTCATCACAACCCCAGATAACTGACTTAGTTACGACATATATTTACGGGTAGTAAAAACTTAAATAAAAGAAAAGACATAAAGTGAATGTTGGAAATTAAATTACTGGAAAGTAAATGATGGAAATTAAATTACTGGAAAGTAAATTACTGGAAAGTAAATGCTGAAAGTAAATAAAGTAAAAGTACAATAAAGAAAATGTTGAGGTAAAAGGATCCACTTTTATTACTATTATTTTAGATATCTCCCTTAATATAATATATTAACTTTACGTGATAATTACCAACCAGCCATATAGGTGGTATCCTGATTAAGTTAAATTAATAATTAATTACCAACCGACCAACCAGGCGGTATCCATGCTTAGTCAGGTTAAAACCAATTTATAATTAATTACCAACCGACCAATATGGCGGTATCCTCGTTAAGTCAGATTTAAAATAGTTATTATATTATAATTAGGGGAGATTAATCTAAATAGCAATAATAAAAGCTTTACCTTTTACCCCAGCAAGGGGGGGTTACCTCCTCATTGCTTGAAAAGTAAAAACTGAAAAAGTAAAGAAAGGAAAGTACTGTGCGTAAAAGTAAATTGCGGAAAGTAAAAACTGAAAAGTAAAGAAAAGAAAGTGCGAAAGCGGAAATTAATTACTGAAAGCTGTAAATAAACAAACAAGATACAATCTTCTTAGTTATTCTTAAGGAATTTCAAATAAGAAAGTATGCATTTACAAATGAAATGGCTTGGTATTTATAGACAAAATTTTGCCTCCATCAAATCATCCAACAAATCCATTATTAATTGCTCCAATAATTGCTCCACCAAATCCATTATTGATTGCTATCATGTTTGGTGGGAGCTTGACTATTTTTATTTATTTATTTATTTATTTTACTTTGAAAATGACTTTAATAATTATGCATAACACACTTCTGGATATTTCATCCATTTTGGTCATGTAATCTTCAGAATTCGAAATTATTTTGTTCTTCAATGTTATAGATCTTTGAGTCTTCTTTAATTTGGAACTTGAATCAGCTCAATCCGATATCGGAATAACAAGTTATGCCCAAAATACGACAGTTGCGTAAAATTGGAATTTCCGAAACTACACTCCGTTAGAACGCCCTTTCAAGTTTCCAATCTCCAAAATTAATATGTCAAGTCCAATTTTTGCCCTTATTTGACCCATATTTCGTCCTAAATGATTTCATTGAGTCCCAATATTATTTTGTCTACAAAATAAACTAAAACACATCAAAACGTTCATCAAATCCGAGAAACTAAACAAAATATTAAGTAAAAGGGGCGGTAAATATTGATATATATTATCCGCTCATCACACCCCCAAACCTAACATTTTGCTAGTCCTCGAGCAAAAGAACAAAATAAAATACAAGAAATAATTAAAATTAAACTAAGCCACTTTCGTAGGGATCACGGTTGCATTTAGCGTATGCAACAAACCTTTAAACCCCTAGATGTCCCTAATGGACGAGTTGAAGTCTCGTGAGGGCTTACAGCAACGATACCCACAAACATTTTACAAAAGTAAAAATTTAATAAAACTAATGCACACAAAAGCAAAAATACAAGAGAAAAAAAGAATAAAGAAGTTAGTGACTAAACATGTGAAGCTTCTTATCCAAGTTAATACGGGCTCATAACCTTCCACTCATCAAGTTTAGAATGGAACAGTTCCATTGAAACTCTATGAACCACGACCTGTTCCTGGTTCATGAATGATTCACAAAGTTGTGTCATCATGTTATATACATCATGCATCTCAAAATATGTCTTCTTAAGCTCAGAAGAAAGAGAACTCAGAATGAATGATTTAACCCTTAAATCATCATCCTTCCATCTCTGGAAAGTCTCATATTCTTCAGGAGATGCATCTGGAGATATAGCAAGTGGTAATGGACCTTCCAAAATGCATCTCAGCTTCTCGAAATTGAGGACAATCCTCAAATCCATATCTTAATCCATAAAATTTTCAGCGCCTTTTAGCTAAGTCATATCTAGCATACGAGCAAAAGGATTGGTTGGAGGTGCCGCCATCGCAAATCTATCAAATAGACAGCGAATCAACGGTTAGCAGATAAGTTGATAAACAGTTTCATATTATATCATAAAGCATTAACTAGATCATGAATTTTTAATTTAAAAATGTCTCTCCCATTATTTCATGCAAAACTATAATCCCCAAACAGAATACAAAATATGCGATAATCAAATCATAACATAATAGTGAAAGGTGGACCCTATGAATATATTCCAGCTCACAGCTTTGACACGTTCTCGCCTACGTATATTCATTAGGTAGACAACTCATTGTCAATCACTCAATAGTGACTTCTGGGTTTTCAGTCCTGGTCGTTTCTCGTTGTGACAGCTTTGGCACGTTCACAATGAGGCGTACCAATGTTAGACTTGTCAATGATAAATTCAAGATACTTGCGAAACCTTGACAGCTTTGGCATGTTCAGGATTCCGCTTTCGCTTGAATTCACCTAATATCAAATATATCTGATACATATAAATTTCTACCGGCCATATCCTCACAGCTTTGGCACATTCTCGGATATAGTCGTAGAAAATTTATCGATAAGCGGTATTGACAAGACGGACCAATTAATATGCATCAAATACATATTAAATTAAAAACCTTATTTTCAAATAGGGATTTTTCCGTAAAAGATGATTTTACTTTATTTAATCAAATTAAATAAACACATGCATACATAAAGTCAAGATTAAAGTAAACATTGAATTTTAAAGGCATAATCATATATCAGATGTCCAGAATCAGACTCGATCTGATACCATTTTTGTTGGGGTTTTATACGAAATTACAGGGTTAGCGCAGCGGAACGCGGAAAACAGATTTTTTCGATTTCAAAATTTTTTCTTGTATTAATTAAATAAACTTATTTATTAAATTAACCAAAACTTAAAATTTGAAATTTTAACCCAAGAAATCATATTTCCTTTAATTACCAAATTACCCCAAAGTTTTACAATTTAATCATTTTGGTCCTTAAATAATCAAATACATATTTAATTGATTCCAAATCAATCTAAAAATGATTTATACATGAAAATATAAATTGCAACAAAAATGGAGAATTTTTCCAGAATTGCCGAACAGCCCCAATATTTTCCAGGATTTACAATTTTGGTTTTTTTTTGGTTCAAAACACATCAAGATCAAATCCAATCAATCCCAAATTTAATATACATCATATAAACATCAAATTACATCACATATATGAAAAGCCCCAAAATTAGATTAGGTTTAGAACCCTAATTTCACAAATTACACCAATTTCACAATTTACATTAAATTAATTTAATTTAATTCAACACTTTAATCAATCCAATACCACACCAATCAAGTCTCACCATCATGAAACAACTCAAGAACAATTCTTGGTTATTTATGAATGGCTAAGCAACTCTAGAGTGACAACTTTAATTACCAATTAATTAAATAAGTTTAATTACTCCTATTAACTTCTTAATTAATCATACATGCTAAACATCTTCAAACAAGTTTCCAACAAATTTAATTACAAACTAAAAGAGTAGAGACATAAATTTAGCAACACAAATTGAAGTTAAGATTAATAGAAATATTTTCTAAGTAGAAGAAAATGTGAAAACACTTACAGAATTTCAAATTTAGCTTTGTTTTCTTTCTTTCTTCAACTTTTTCTTTCAATTCCTTTGTAAAATATTTTGTGTAACTTGTATTGTCTTTGAAAAATGAAAAAAAATAATTTTTGTATCTCATTCCCTTTTGGCCGAATTTCACAAGAAAATTAAATAACAATTATTTAATTTTTGTTCAATTTCTATTAGTCCACATTTTACTTTAATAAAGTTAACATTTAACTTCCATAAAGTAAATACACAAATGGACCAATTGAATCAAGCCATTAAAAAATGAAAATCATTACTAAAGATATTTATTTTATTAATTAATTTAATTATTTAACAATTAAATAATAAATATAGATATCTTAAATATATGTATTATATTTACATTAAATATCTCAAATACATATATTAATGATATATGTCAAATATCACAATTTGATATTTAATTAATGTGTATTTAATAAAATCAAGTATTAAATACAAATACACATTGATTCGAAAATGGCCGTTACGTCCCGATTGCATGTATTTTTCGTTTAACCGTTAAGCGAGTTATAAATAATCAGTATTATTCATAACAGTTGCCCTATTGCTCTACGAGTATATTTAATTAGTGAGACTCTCTAGATTCAGGCATATCCATCACGAAATCAAATTTCGTGTCCATAATTCACCCACCCGTAAATTATGACGAACATGGATAAACTCTCTAAATCATACAGGTCGAGGTCACTGCATACGTATAATCCCTCCGTCACAGGCATCCGGATTATTCCAGAGATATAGATACACACGTCAAATCTATATAGATATAATCACATCGACGTTTCTATTAGCAATTCCTTAATAACACTTAGAAATGATTTCTACAGTGTACCACAGGCCCATGAATTTAACAGATTGCTAATTCCATATTAAATACCTATGCTCTGTACACAAAGCTGACAGATGCTTTCTTGATACACATAGGATATCCTAAGCATCAGTCCACACCCAACGAAGAGGCGGATGTCTGATCTAAATAGATCAGTGACGTGACTGCCATATAAGTGTGGAGGATAACTCATATATCCACAGTGGTATCTCAAGTCAAAGAATCACTATGCTCACTCAACCCGAGAAGATTCTTATTGACGTTGGTGTACCATCCATTAAGAATCTTCGGTGAGTCATTCAGTGTTTATCCGCTATAAATACCTACACGTCTATACGAGTCTCCAAGACTCATGGTTCATTGAGAAACCATCGGAATCCAAGATTCCAATATACGACATGTACCAGTCTCTACGGGTTTACTTTACTGACCAAATAGTGTAAACCTTGACCGGGAACTGTCTAAGAATGACAACGTCATGATACAACTCAATGTCAGTTGCGACGCTTTTGCAACAATATCATGACTAATCATTCTAAGGTCAATTACGTCTCTTTTATTTCATACAGAAAAAAGCCAAAGCTTTTAGTTCAAATTTCTTGTGAAAACAGATCCAGTCACATTGCACTGAAATCAAAGTTAAGAAAACAATGGCCATGAATGCTCACACTGTTGAAAATATTAAAAAAAATATAAAAAACAATTGTTTCTGTCTTTTATTTGTTACAAAGCTACATAAGAAGCATTAACATGAGCTTGAAAATCTTACACCAACACTGTTTTACAGGCTTGTATATATTTTTTATATACATATATTTAAATGGGGGATTCAGAACAAGGAAATAACAAAGGAAAGGGAAAAGATAGAGAATTTTGAATTTTAAACCATGGATGATACCAATAAATTAGGATGATTTATTGGTATTTTGATCATGTTGGGTTTTATTGAACTATTTTTTTATTTGTGCTATTTTGCTTCTACTTTAGTTGAACTATTGTTATTGTAGTTTGGTTAAAATTATTTTGGTACTTTGGTCGAACTATTGAGTTGAGGGTGACTTGTACATGAATGACCAAAGAAAATAATGTATCATTGAACTAGATAGACATTGCTCAAAATCCGATTAAAAGTTGGTTGGTTAACATCATAAAAGTAAAAAAAAAAAAAAAATCTATATGTGGTCCTTTCAAATCTTATAAATTCTTATGATATAAATCTTTTAAAATCCAATAACTAAAAAATCATTATTAAAAAAACTGTAATAAAATCTTGTAAGTCATTACGTTCTAAATAGTCTTTTAAAATCCATTGAATTTATTTATTCATAAATAATATTTTAAAAACTCAATTGAATACACCCCCTTAGAGTACATATTTCAAAAGTAAAAATATTAGGGGTGGCAATTTGAGTCAGGATTCGTTTATTCGTTTGATTCGATTCGCTTTAAAGCGAATACAGGTTTGAAAAAACAGATTCATTTAATAAATGAGTCAATTCAATTCGATTCGTTTATTAAACGAATCGAATACAAATTTAAGCTCATGGATTCGTTTATTCATTTAGGATTCATTTTATTATTTTCTTTTACTAGTTATTGTTTTTTGTCAATTAAGATTCGAGAAATTATGACTAATTACCATAGAAAAATAATATTCTCGATGTTTGGTGATGTATTTTTAATAAATATATTAATTACATATTTTATATGTATATATTTATAAAGAATTAATGTGAATCAACTATGATAAATTATGATATTAAATAATATCATGATTAAACGAATATTCATATTCGATTCTATTCGTTTAATAAACGAATCGAATACAAACCCTGATACTAGGATTCATTTAATAAACGAATCGAATACAAATCCATCACATTTCGATTCGATTCATTTATGATTCGATACAAATTTAATTCGTTAATTTATTTTACCTCCCCTACAAAATATTAATATACCACTTGCCTTGGTAATTTTATTATTCCAAAAAGTGAGACGCGTCCTTGGCTAGTACCGCCCACCGCATAATCTATATAACGTTGGTCACGGAAAAACACGATAGGGGCAAATCCGTAAAATAATCCAAACAAGGCATCTTCCACGAAAATATGCTTTACGCCCTAAATTCACGAATATGCATTCACAAGGCCATTTCCGACATTTCCTGTTTCCTTCATCGACACCAAGACACCACCGTATCCGAAAGGCAAAAACTTCAAATCTCCCTTTGACCGTCGTACATATAAAAAAACATTTCCTCTCTCTCTCTCGTTCTCCTTTCCTTCGCCTTTACGCCGTTGCAGCCTCAGCATCAGCAGCTTCTCTTTAAGCAAAATAAACCAAAAAAAAAAAATAAAAAAAAAATCTCAGACATTTTTTAAAGCCACTGTAACAACAACTAATACTTCTCTGATTCAGATTTTGAACTTTTAAACACTGCTCTTTTAAGTTTAAATCATCCAAACACTCCCTTAATAATAAAACATTTCGTTGTTAACTCTCTCTTTCTCTCTCTCCCATCATCATCATCATTATTATCATAACTCAACTCAACTCAAAGTGACACTTTCCAAGTGATCCGACGGCCGCGATCTCTTCTCCTCTCCACTTCCATCGTACGGTTAGGGCTACGTAACGTAAGTACATTTACATCCTCCATACTTCGCCTTTTTTCTTTTTTCTTTTTTCTTTTTTAAAAAATATAATTTTACAAATAATCTAATTACTAATATATACGTATGCGTAAACGTTTAAACTTAGTAAATAAATACGTATTCATCGTCGTCGTCTTCATCTCTGTTTCTGATTCGGTTCAGTGTACGTAATTGTTTTTCCTGCGCAAATTTGTATATTTTAATTTTAATAAACGTTTATTGTTTCTTTGATCTTCTCTGCATGCAATGTAAATTTTTTGTTTTTTTTTTATGTGTACAAACGCGCATCTTTGTTTGGTTGTTTTGCTGGAATTGGTATATTTCTTTTTCTTAATTTGGTCAATGTTGCATTTTATTTTTTTATTTTTAGGCAAAATATTGAATTATTTTCGCCCACACAATTTTGGAATTAGGTGTGTAAGTTGCCGTGAGTTTTATGGTTTGTTTTGTTCATTGAAAATTATGTGTGCGTGTTTTTTATTTTGTCATTCTAATGATATAGGAAGCCTGTGGGGTTCTAATAAATTCAAGTAGGTCATTGAATTTTAAACTTATTAAAATTACTTTGATAATGCTGTGTTGTGTAATAAAGCGTATATGACATTCCAATTAAGTTGTTACAGTTAATTACTTGAAAATTTCACATGAAATAGGCTGCTAATTAACCGTGTGTAAAAGATTATTTGTCTTTTGGAATGTTTACATATCACTGCGATTTTAGATCTTTAAATAGGCATGTTGGTTGAAGTTGTTTGTACTTTTTAGTAACATAAGAGGTAGTTAAGAGTTCTCTAAGGCACCGGTTGGTAGAGAGTTTTGATTGAGAGTACAAGTTAGTTTATAAGTATTGCAGTGAGAGTATAAACTAGCTTATAAGCTCACCAAACTCTATACCAAACACTACATATATTTGAAGAATTTTGCGAGATTGAAATTGTAATTACTTATTAGGAGCTCATAGGAAGTGGACCTTTGCATCATATGTACTGGAATGGAATAATTGCCTCATTATTGGGCAATCATTAGGGCCCTTTACTTGCGGTAGGTTGTGCTGGTATTGTTTTATGTTTATTGAGTCTTAATTTAAGTGTAAATTGATGTAATCTCACGCAGAGTTCCCATGCGTTTTTACACACCTTTTTTTGGTTAAGGGCTGGGAACTTGAGAACTGCTTTTGTTCATTGTACAAGTTACCTGTATTGATATTCTATTCTGATTTGCAGTGATCAATTTTGCATCTCTTAAACATGCGGCTCAATGAGCCTAATGGTCATAGTAAAGCAAAGAGAAAAGACAATGTTCAAGAAATTGGTGATGTTAATATTCGAAGTGGTAGTGAAGAATTAGACCCATGGACAGCATGGGCGTTCAGGCCTCGTACCATTTCATTCTTACTTATTGGTGCATGCTTTCTGATGTGAGTGTGATTTCCCATAAATAGTCCATGATAATGATTTTGAAATATGCTGAGCCTATGATGCATTTCCTTTTGCAGTTGTTGATGATGGTTGTAATTTTTAGATGTTTTATCGCATTACCATATGCAAATTTGGGTGGAATTTCTTCTGTTGCTTTGAGTTTAATTATGTTGTTTGTTGAGTTTTATCTTATTGTAGAAAGTTCATTTAATAACGGAAAATGATAAAAGTGGTAAATTCAAAAGTTTCTTTACAGAAATTCGTAGGACCATCATAACTATACAAACTTTTTAAAAGTTCTCATCTTTTTAATTATTGCACTATATTTTACATCTTTTACTCCTTCTGTTACTTGTACAATTTGCTTATTATTTGTCTGAATGCGATCAGCAGTTGGTCAAGTGGATCCCTTGATCCTCAAAGCAGCGATTCTGGAGATGTTGTTACTTCTGTCAAAAGGTTTCTTCCTTTGTCATGTCATGATGACTTTTGAGTTTTTCTACTTTTGAGTTTTTCTTATCTTTTAAATGCATGTTTTACTATGTGAACTATATTAAATGGCATATATTTACTTCTTTTTTTTGTAGGGGTGTATGGGCGATGATTGTTTTGTTTCTTGCCTACTGCTTGCTGCAGGCACCTTCTACGTAAGTTGTTGTATCTGAATATTATTACTTAATACTGAGTTCACCCTCAAATCTGTAGAGGTTTTTTTGTTTTTTTGAGACTTAAAAAATGATTTTCTAATCAGAGTGGTTGAGATGTTTACTAGCAGTGGATTAATCATCTGCCTTTTCTCATCCCATAAAAAGGGTGGTAGTTGTGCATTTGTGCTTTGTGGATTAATGAATTTGGGTCTCCTTGTGAGTCATCCGATTCCGATCACCAAGTACGATGAATTGTTGGTATTTGTATTGTTGTTGGTTTTTTTTACTAACATCTTAAAAAAAAGAAAAAAAGAATTATTATGGTAGTTATTTTGAGTGATTTACAAAGTCGAGTTCAGAGCCCAACAGAAACTGTAAAAAAAAAAAGAAATTGCAACATGTTATCTTTCCAGGATCCTTATTTCGTGAACGTTGTTTATTCAGGATAAAATTTTTTGGAGATGGAGGTTGTTGGCTTGACTACCTAGATTGTGTAGTGGCAGTGACTCTATAGTTTCTTGGATAATATTAGCAATTTGTACTAACTTTTGGAAACTTACAGGATCCTTATTAGGCCTCATCCTGCAATTTGGCAATTAGTTCATGGAATGGCTGTTGTATACCTTGTTGCTCTCACTTTTTTGCTTTTCCAGGTTGGGATTTTTTATTTATTCTTTTGTTGTTTTCTTTCCTATAGCTGTATTTGCAGGTGCATGCTTGTGTGTGGTTATATATTTCTCTGTATGTTCAGTTGTAAGCTTGAACGCTGGCATATTATTCTTGGAGGCCTTGTTTCTCTTCCCTTCTTTCTTTAGTTATCTATTTATTTGTATGTGGTGTACTTAAAACTCATATTTCAGTCAATGGGATATAGTTGAGATGGAGTGCTTCTACAGCCAACACTTGCGTATATTTTCTGAATGTTTTCTCTCTCTTTCTCACCATTCTGCGAAGATTCAACTAAATAACATATAGACAACTTAATTGAGTGCTGCTCTTCTACTTTGTAACATTAATATTTTCAATGTTGATTGTCTGGTTTTGAAGTTGAATGGATGATTATTGATTGTATTTTGTTCTCTTCCAGAAGCGTGATGATGCTCGTCAGTTCATGAAGTTTCTCCATCCTGACCTTGGTGTTGGTAATGCTTTGGAGCACAACAAAACTTAAAGAATGGCCCTTTTCTTATTGTTCATTACATTTGTAATGCATTTTCACTGTTTGGTGGAACTGTCTCATATTTCTAGGCTTATTCACTGCATCTATAAGCTTTTTAATAATTTTTTTGCTTTTCATACAGAATTTCCGGAGAGGTCATATGGTGCTGATTGTCGCATTTATCTGCCTGATAATCCCTCTAGCAGGTTTAAGAATGTTTATGTATGAATTCTTCTTTCACAGTTGTCTACCTCAATTTTCTTTTTCTATGCTTGTTTTTTTGGAGTTGGTGTACTTTATTGCATGTGCACTACAGACTTTTGATTTAATTAATTCTTTCCAGGAAACAGTAGTTGATGAATTTTTTCTAGCTCATATCTTTGGATGGTGGGGCAAGGCTATATTGATCCGTAATCAGCCACTTCTATGGGTGCTATCAATTGGATTTGAGTCGATGGAGGTTAGTTCGTTGACCTTATACTCATATAATTTGTTTTCTTAAGCTTGTGCTTTATTATGTATGATGTTAAGCTCTTCAATTTATTACATCAAATTGACTTCAGTGTTGGCATTTTTTCAGCTTACTTTCCGCCACATGTTACCAAACTTCAACGAGTGCTGGTGGGACAGTATAATTCTGGACATTTTAGTCTGCAATTGGTTTGGTGAGATTGCTCTGTGCCATTCTTTTTTAGAAATATTGTTTGAAAATGTTGGGTTGTTGTTGCGGTTAATTTTCCTTTGAGGGCGATTTAGGAATTATATGACAATTAGGAGTATAATGTGAATTATCTTTAGGATAGACTGATTTTCAAGGTCCCTTTTCCTTGAAACAAGACTAGTTTGGGTTGGGGTTGCCTTTTTGGAAAAGGGATGGGATGACACTTCAGATTCAGAAGCTTTAAATATTTGATAAAATGTCAATATGAGATTGAGAATGATGCCTGAATAAAAAGCACCAGTACATTCTCGTCTCAGAAGGAAAAGACAATGATATTCTTTTCCAAATTCTTTCATATGAATCTTAGTTATTATTTTCCATATATAAATATGATTTAACTAGAATTTGTGCCATTCGACTCACATGTATTTATGATTAAACAAGACTAGTTTTTAATTATTCTTAGTTGTATAAGATTGAAGCAGTTCGTGATTTGGTATGGATGTGCGTCTCAAGAATTCAATCATAAATCAGGAATCTCAGAAGAGATCTTTGATATTAAATCATTAAATTTAATAAAGTGAGTAATTTTCGGTAAACTGTTATCCAACTGTGATTGGTAGAATATTTTACCTACATTTAGCAGTTAATTAAATTGAGAATAAAGTGAGTAATTTTCTTTTAACTGTTATCTAACTGTGATTGGTGGAATATTTTACCTACATTTAGCATTTAATTTAATTGAGAATAAAGTGAGTAATTTTCTTTTAGCTGTCATCTAACTGTGATTGCCTGATTGGTAGAATATTTTACCTACATTTAGCAGTTAATTAAATTGAGTGATACTCAACTTCAGGTGGTTAAATATTGGGGACGGTTAGGTGCACTGTAAACCAGGCATTTTATTGATACCGTAATATGGTAATTTCTCTTTTCAAGGATAAGAATTCATCCCAACATATTTGTTTTGATTGGATGGAAAGCTATATGGCACCCTTAAAATAACCAGGAGATTCAGCGGTTTGGGTGGGAACTTACCACACCTTATTTGTTTTTTTGTCCATGGGATATGGAAGTTCAACCATTGATTCACTATTTCTGAATCTGACCTTATTGACATGGAAGATGGATGGGTGGGTGGATTATGAGAAAGTTAGAAATGAAGAAATTCGGAAGGAAGTAGCAAAGTAGGCGTAGCACCGATTGATGAGAAGATGAGAGAAACACAATTAAGATGGTTTGATCATATACAACGTAGACCTGTAAGTGCCTTGGTGAAAAAAGAACAAATGGTGTTATCATATGTCAAACGAGGTAGGGGAAGATCTAAATCGACATGGACATAAACCATTTAGAGACCTATACTTTATTGAGCTTAACGAGATATTGATTCCGGATAGAGCACAATGGCATCAAAGGATCCATGTAGCCAACCCGTGGGAAAAGATTTTTGGTTTTGTCTTCTATATTGATCTATTGGTGGTGGTTGGTGAAGACAATAACTTAAAAAGGATTAAGGATGTTGCTAAACAAGAATTTAACTGTTTCAATTATTGCCTCTTGGATTCACGTAAACAAATTACTGCTGTTAATAAGTTTTTAAATTTGTCAGTTCACCTCACCAGGTCCTGAAATTACTTGGTAGCTTTCCTCATTGGGTTGGTTAAAGACTTTTAGGCTGACAGGTTGTCAGGGTTTGCTGGAAGAAGACTTGTGTCTCAGATAGCTATTTGGAACACATTTTAAGTTTTGTTGGAGAGAAACTTTAATTTTCTGGTGTGGGCTCTATGTTTTTATCTGTTTGGTAGTCTCATTTACACTCAACTATCTATTCTTGTTTATTACTTGGAAGATGATACTTATATTTATTTACAATTTTTTTTGAGGAAGATGTTGGATTGTTGTTTCAACCACTTATCAAATTCCATTTGCTAATTTTGCAGGTATATGGGCAGGAATGCATACTGTTAGGTACTTTGATGGGAAAACATATGAGTGGGTTGGTATAAGCCGCCAGCCTAATATCATTGGAAAAGTATGTTTTGAACTTGTAAAATTATGACTCTTATTAGCCTAAATATCTTAAATTTGCAAACTTCTGGTTTCCAAAGAAACATCAGAAATTTTTCCTTGAGCATAATGGTATCATGACATTATATTTGTGGACCTATCCGATTCTTTTTATACTTGGTACCAGAGTATCACTGCGGTATTAAATCCTTTCTCACAAATGTCTATTAAAACAATTTTCCTCCTCCAAATTTCCGCTTGTTTCACCAATGGTAGATAAGTTAAATATTATGTACCTTGATATATGGAGTAAGAAACACATGAATTTTAATGACTTGATATGGCACTAAGTGTTAATTTTTTTTAACTCCCTTAAAATTTTATTGTTTTTGTTGTCGCATATGTTAGCATGTGAAATTTTTATGAAAACTGATAATACAATGTCTACTTTTTGCTCTTGTCAGTTTAGACGAACAATGGGACAATTTACACCAGCACAATGGGACAAGGATGAGTGGCACCCATTGCTTGGACCATGGCGGTTCATCCAAGTTCTCAGTCTTTGCATCGTCTTCTTGACTGTTGAGCTCAATACATTTTTCCTTAAGTTTTGTCTTTGGATCCCGCCTCGAAACCCTGTGATTATTTATAGGTTGGTTTTGTGGTGGCTAATTGCAATACCAACAATTCGTGAATACAATTCATACCTCCAAGACCGGTACTCTCTCTCTCGTGTCATGCATTCATTTGAATTTAGATGCAGATACTTCTATGCTAGAATGTCAATACTTGTGATTCAACTGTCACATAAAATGTTTACCTATTTTCAGAAAACCAGTGAAAAAGGTCGGAGCATTTTGTTGGCTTTCCCTTGCTATTTGCATCATCGAACTTCTCATTTGCATCAAGTTTGGACATGGTATATTGATCTCTTTATTATCCAAGATCGTTAATTTTTTTTCTTATGGCTTGGTGACTTCTCTGCTTCAACACTTCAACCCACCATATTTATAATTCTGAGTTGCTGAAAAATGATATATTTGCTTCTCTACCAGGCCTGTATCCTAACCCTATGCCTTTGTGGTTGATTATCTTCTGGTCGTCTGTTGGATTTGTTCTCGTAGCATACCTCATCATTTGGTCTTACAAAAGCTTGCAAAGAAAGAGACAATGATTTTGGCAATTCGGTACATTATTCTTTGGTATTCATCTGAGTTTATAAATACCTCTCTTTATACTTTGTAAATGGTTAGTCCCTTAGGTTAGCGGATCACAGTTACTTGAGCAGACAATATTAAATTCTTTCTTGTTAGGTAGTCGGAAAATGTATCAAGGTCTTGAGTTGTAGTAGTATGCCAATATTGCCAAAATTGGCATTTTTATTTTCTATTTTTTATTTTTCATCTTGCCAACTTGGTGTTATATTATGGCAAGATGGTGAAGAATTGTGGGAAATTGCCGAAATTGGCATTTTTATTTTTTATTTTTTATTTTTTATTTTGTCATCTTGCCAACTTGGTGTTTTATATTTTGGCAAGATGGTGAAGAAATGTGGGAAATTATTTCACAAGGAGGATTCTTGATTATTGAAATAGACTTGTACAGATTTTGGGATAATAACATCCAGTCCCTGATTTTGTTATATATTGCAATTAAGGACATGGTTTGTTGAAGTTTTTCAAGAAGGTCCCTACCGTTCTCGGCCTTCAAGCTTCATTGGAGTCTTTATATACTTGTATTGTATAGTAAAAAGGGAAAATTGGGAAATACGTCCCCTGGGAATATTATATTACCCTGCCTGCCACTGCTCGGCCCCAAGTACTTGATTAAATTTTATAATTTCTCTTTTGTATACAATAAATAAATAAAAATTTATATTTCAATGCCGTCTGCTTGTGTATTTGTTGAGATAAAAAAATTATAGGGTGTGACTATTTACACTATAATACTTTCTTTGAATATTCTATACACAAATATACCAACAAAAAAAAAAACCCTCGTTTAAAATATTACTTTCAATGTGTTATTGTAAGTGGAATGAAAATGTTTCTTTGAGTTGACTTAGCATGTAGATTGCTTGGAGCACTTTAAAAAGGAAGTTCCATTCTCAAAAGATATCTTCCACCGAATAAAGCTTCCATGAGTCCCCTTTGCCTCCAAGTTTTCTGTTTTAACAGCTATTCTATATGATTTAAAAAAAAAGATAAATATTATTCTTTGTTACATCTGCTCTTCCTTTTTAGTAATCATAGGAATCTCTTTGTTTGGTGCAATTAATAAGTCGGATGAACTCTTGATATTGGGAGTCATGCTTCCCCCAATTGCGTCTTGTGTTCATTCTTGGTACAGGTTGTTGATTTCATGAAAAAATCCATGGCGAACCCTGCAAAATTTTGATGTCATACAACTGATTTATATACTTGCGTCATGCAGACTCAGTTTTGGTTATAAGAGTATTATGAATTTTATGTATTTACAAGTTGTCCTTAATAGTAATTTATGTCATGGGTATTTTAATAATAAATAATTATATTAAAATATGTGTTCAAAGAAATTTTTAGAATGCAAATAGACCCGTTTATTAGGGGCAAATCTTGCCCATCTCAAGCACACTTACTCACTAAAGATAAAGTTTAAAAAACAAGATAAGCTAATTTAGCTCACGGTGCTCACACGTCTTTAAGCAACGAAAAGATGTGATTTCTGATCACAAAATTTGAAAAGAAAGAATATGGAAATTCTTCTAAATGATACATGATTCTTTCATCACACCACGGTTTTGGGAAATTCTTTATCAACATTTTTATGAATGCATTACATTAAACAACAGACACTGAGCCATTAGCTACAGGTAATCGCCAGAAAATTTCCTCCACTTGAGAGGACTTTCTTACAAGCACCATAACACAAAAATATTCACAAATTTTCCATCTTCTTTCGGCTTCTTAAAAATACCACGAGCAGCACAAGGATAAAAAAATCAGGAAATGTGGATTATGACGAACTTAAACCAAATCGAGTTTTTCCTCTATCTTTAAAAATTTATTAGTCTCGTCTCGGTGCACTACAGATTTTTTGTGGCTAACGGTCTCTCAGGATTCTTAGTTGCTTCTTGTAAAAGGGGCACTTCTTTACTCAAGAACACGAACTAGGACAAATGGTGGAAACTCTCTCTTTTATGTAGCCCTTAAACTCTCTAATTATGCCTAAGGACAAAATGACAATTGAATGAAATGAAAATGAACCTAATGGAGTCTATTTATAGACATAAAGGGTTGCCTTTGTAAAGGTACCTTTAGTTTAAGATTGCAATCCTTTAAAAGGTTATGACCCTCCAACATACCCTTTCACTTTAAAGGGTTATATTTATTCACTTTAAGGACATATCCCTTCAATTTGTGTCTTTGCCAAAGGACACATATCAAGGGACATGTCTTATAATGAGACGCCCTATAAATATACATGTTTGTTTAGAAAAATTCCTACAATCCAACACAATTTTTTAAATATTAATGCAGACACTTAAGAGAGTTTCTTGATATGAAACTGTTTCGCAATAGGTAGCTTCCGCCTTGAACCTTTCCTAGTGAATGACTATTGAATTTACTAGGCAAACCAGTGACCCATAGTCTTGAACTGTTCCGCCGTTAGTGTAAACCAAGACAACGGCCATCACACAGCTTCACTTCGACCATTTCCCGTTCAACAGTTGTGTTCAATTCGGCCATGAACATCGGTCCTGACTTCATCAAGTACTTTAGAGAATCCAACCTTTTTAAAATTCTCATGGAAGCGATCTCACTTCTTACTTGAAATAGGTGATATACTATGAATATGTATTTTTCCTTTACTTCTATTAGGACTCTTCTCCTAATAGTGATCATTAAAAGCCTTCGTTTATCCTTAATATTGACATACAACACTCTGCGTCATTATAGGAATGGAAAAGAGTATAGAACTCTACAATGCTTATTTTGAATTGTATAAAATTTCAGTTGTCTCTTTTGAATCTAAATCTTGGGATCTCTAGTCAGTTAGGTTGGGTTTCCACAGTGAAAAATCTTAATTTATAGGCTTCAAGTTCATTCCCTTCGATGACTTCTCAACTTGCTCTCTAGGTAAATCTTTAGTAAGTGGATTCACTAGGTTTTCCTTCTACTTGACATAATCTATTGAAATTATACTGTTTGAGAGTAGTTGCTTTATAGTATTGTGTTTTCGACGTATGTATCGAGACTTACCATTATACATTGTATTTTGGGCTCTCCTAATAGCCGATTGACTATCACAATATATGCTTATAGTTGGCGCTGGTTTTGGCCAATTTCGAATATCCTCTAAGAAATTTCGAAGCCACTCCGCTTCTTCCGCTGCTTTGTCTAATACTATAAACTTAACCTCCATAGTAGACCAGATAATACACGTTTGCCTCGAGGATTTCCACGACACGGTTGTACCACCAAGTGTGAAAATAAATCCACTCGTGGATTTGGAATCCACTCGTGGATTTGGAATCCAATGTATCGGATATTCAGTTAGCATCACTGTATCCCTATATATAAGAAAGATGTCTCGTATAATGCAGACCATATTTTGAAGTGTCTCTTAGATACCTCAAAACTCTTACTATGACTTTACAGTGGTTATGTCTTGGATTACTTGTATATCTTCTAAGTCTGTTTATAACTTGAGCAATATTTGGTTGTATGCAATTTGTGAGATACATCAGACTTCCGATGATTCTCGAATACTCTAATTGCGATACGCTCGAACCAGTATTATTTGACAAATGAAAAGTTAAGTCTACAAGAGTTATAACTACGTTTAGATCTTCATTGTTATATTTCTCAACATAATGAGTCTGAGATATTATGTATCCCTCTGATATTCTGGAAATCTTAATTCATAAGATCACATCAGCTACTCTTAAATCTTTCATGTCAAATTTACTAGTCAATACTTTCTTGGTAAACTAAATCATCTCATGATTGCTACCAATTATCAACATATCGCCTATGTAGAGCCACACAATGACATATCATTTTTGATTTGATTTAGTCTATATACATTTATCACACTCATTGATTTTGAATCCACTCTACAACATTTCTTTGTCAAATTTCTCATGCCATTGTTTATGTGTTTGTTTTAATCCGTATAAGGATTTTACAAATTTGCACATTTTATCCAATTCATCATTTAAGAATGTCTTCTTTACATTTATTTGATGTATTTCAAGACCGAATATAACCGTTATGGCTATAACCATTCTTATTGAAGTGATACAGGTCACTGGTGAATAGGTATCAAAGTAATCAATGTCTTCTTTTTATTTATAACATCTTATGACAAGTCTTGCCTTATACTTATCTATTGATCCATCCGGCTTCATATCCCGTTTGAAAATCCATTTGTAGCTCAACGGTTTACAACCTGGAGGAAGATCAACCAACTCCTAAGTATGGTTTTGAAGGATAGAAATAATCTCACTATTGATAGCCTCTTTCCATAAAGGTATCTCCGAAGAAGACATCATTTTTTTATAACTTTGAGGCTCATTTCCTAACAGGTATGTTAGAAAATCATATCCAAATGACTTAGATGTTCTATCTCTTTTGCTATTTTTAGGTTCATTTTCCTTAACATTATCATGTTGATCTGATTCTTGGTTAACTTGATCATTACTTGTAACAGTATCAATGGTTCTTTTTAGAGATTTTGTTCTTTGTTTTTCTTTACAAGGAAATATTTCTTCAAAGAATGTCACATTCATTGACTCAATTACCATATTTGGATTGATTTCAAGAATTTCGAATTTATGTACCAAGAATCGATACGTGCTACAGTTGTGAGCATATTCAATAAATATACAGTCAACGGTTTTTGGTCTTATTATCACTTTCTTAGGTTTAGGAACCATCACTTTGGCGAGACACCCCACACTTTCAGATATTTGAAAAAAGGTGCATGATTTTTCCACAGTTCATATGATGTCTTATCCAATCTTTTGCGAGGTAACTTGTTGAAAATGTATTTGACGGAAAGCAAGGCTTCCCCCCCACAAATTCTAAGGTAAACTAGAGCTTGTCAACATGACATTCATCATTTCCTTCAACGTTTGATTTTTGTGTTCCACAATCCCTTTTTGTTGAGGTGAATAAGAAGCAGTAATTTCATGAATTGAACAATATTCACCAAATGGTGACACATATTCACCTCACTTATCACATATAATTCTTTTGATTTTCTTGCCAAGTTGATTTTCAACTTCGTTATTATACTGTAAAAAGCTCTGCAGAATATTGTGCTATCATTGATAAAAATGACAATATTTTTTATCGATACTTGTTTGCACAACATTCATAACACACACATTAGTGTGTATAAGTTACAATGGTTTAGAATTCCATTATATGGAATGAAATGATATTTTATTCATTTTCGTTTCGACACATGCTTCACATTTATGTTGGTTATCAATTGTAAATTTAGATATAAGGTGGTTATCAATTGTAAATTTAGATATAATGTCCATGTTAATTAATTTACGCATTGTATCATAATTATCATGCCCCAACCTACTATGTAATACATTTTGTGACTCAATAATATAAGTAGAAGATGTAACTTTATTATTATTAGTATTGTGTTGATTGAAAATCATTATATTGAACTTGAAAAGGCCCGTAATGATATATTATTTTCCTACATATACATCATTTTTGGTCCATATAATTTATCAGAAATAAAAACTAACTTAAACACGTTCTTGTTGAGAATGGAACCCGAAACCAGGTTCTTCCGAATATCAGGAACATACAAGACATTCTTCAATGTAAGCTCATTCCCGGATGTCATCTTCAACTACTGTGCCTTGTCCAACCACTCTAGAGGTAGACGAGTTTCCCATGGTCAGATGATCACCACCATCGACCTTCAGATATGAGGAAAACATCTTACTATTTGCACATATATGGTGAGTAGCTCAAGTGTCTATCCACCATTCTTTCATGTTTCCAACTAAGTTGGCTTCAGTTACAATTATGGAGAGGTTCAACTCTGAGATCTCATCAGTTAATAACTCATCTTTAGTGACATGTGCCTCATTTTTCTTTTTCTTGCCCTTGTCCCGAGACTTCTTATTTCTGCAGTCTTTTGTCATGTGATCGGTTTTCCCACAAATGTAGCATTTCCCCTTGAACTTCTTGTTTGCTTGGGAAGAATCTGTTGGGGTTGGTGCTCAAAGCACCAATTCTCGGTTGTATTTCTTTGAGAACACTACTGTAAAACGTTTTATTATGAATAATACAAGCAGTTTCTGTAATATAATATATCATTTATTATGGTAAAGACGTAATAGAACTTGGGATGATTAGTCATGGTACTGTTGCAAAAGCGTCGCAACTGACATTGAGTTGTATCATGACGTTGTCATTCTCAGACAGTTTCTGGTCAAGGTTTACACTACTTGGTCAGTAAAGTAAACCCGTTGAGACCGGTACATGTCGTATACTGGAATATATGATTCCAATGGTTACTCAATGAACCATGAGTCTTGGGGACTCGTATAGACGTATAGGTGTTTATAGCGAATAGACACTGAATGACTCACCGAAGATTCTTAATGGATGGTACACCAACGTCAATAAGAATCTTCTCGGGTTGAGTAACATTTGCGATTCTTCGACTTGAGATACCACTATGGGCACATGAGACATCCTCCACACTTAGATGGCATTCACGTCACCGATCCATTTAGATCAGACCTCCGCATGTTCGTTGGGTGTGGATAGATCCTCAGGGTGTCCTGTGTGTGTTGAGATAGGATCCGTCAGTTCTGTGTACAGAGCATAGGTAGTCCATTTATGATTAGCAATCAGATAAAATCCATGGGCCCGTAGTACACTTTAGAAGTGAGTTCTAAGTGTTCTTTTTGAGATTGCTAATAGAGACGTCGACAGGATTGTCCCCATAGAGATTTGACGTTTACATCTATATCTCTGAGATAAATCCGGATATCTGTGATGGAGGAATTATACATATTCCATGACCTCGACTTGTATGATTCAGCGAGTTAATCTGTGGTCGTTATAATTTACGGGTGGGTAAATTATGGACACGAAATTGAATTTCGTGACGGATATGCCTGAATCTAGAGAGTCTCACTAATGAAATATACTCGTAGAGCATTAGGGAAATATTTATAAATAATATTGATTATTTATAAGTCGTTTAAAGGTTAAACGAAAAAAATACATGCGAATGGACCTAATAGTCATTTCCTAATTTTTGTGTATTTGCATTTAATGATAGATTTTATCAAATACACATTAATTAATTATCATTTAATGTAAATATAATACATATATTTAATATATTTGTATTTAAATAATTAATTAATTATTTAATTATTAAATGATTAAATTAATTGAAATATAAATATCTTAAAGTTGTGATAATTATGGAAATGCTTTTGGTTGCCTTTGTTGACTTTAAGTAATTCATTAAATGGTTTAATGATATAGCTTGCAAGTTGATTAAAGCTTTAATTAAAACAAAAGTAAAATATCTAGATATTTTATTTATTCTTCCTACCATATTCGGCCAAGGCAATATTGGAGGAGATATAAATTGTTTTGTTTTTTTTAGGGTTTCATAAGTTCCATATACACTAAAACAAAACAAAAAAGAAGTAGAGAGCAAAGGTTGAAGGAAAAAGGAAAAGACTTGGAAAAACTTGATTTTTGTAAGTATTTCTTCAAAACCTTCAACATGAAAATTATTTCTAACAAGCTTAGCATCATTTTGTGTTGCTTTGATGTTCTTTCTACTCTTATAGTTTGTGTTTATTTGGTTGAGAACTTGTATGAAAGATTGATGCATGTAAGTAAGCTTTAAATGGTTTAAAAGGCTTACTTTTGATTTTTGGAAAATCAAGTTGCCATTCTAGAGTTGTTAAGCCACTCCTTGGTGACCTAGATTTTTTCTAGAGTTATTTCAAAGTGGTGAGGCTTGTTTGGTGAAGTATTGAATGGATTAAAGTATTGGATTTTAAAGATTTGGTGAAATTGGACAATTTGGTGAAATTGAAAAATTAGGGTTCTTAACCCACTCCAAATTTGGGGATTTTCATATATGTGATGTATTATGGTATGCATATGATGCATGTAAAATTTTGGGTTGATTGGATTTGATCTTGGTTTGTTTTTGAACAAAATGGACTAAAATGCAATAAACCGAAAATGGGGGGGCTCTCGGCAATTTCAGAAAAGTTTGGGGATTTGTTGCAAATCTGATTTTGATGTATTGAATGTGTTGAAAAATATTTTAGAAATTATTTAGAATCATCCAAAATTATATTTGACAACTTTTGGACTAAAATGATCAATTTACAAAGTTTTGGAGTAATTCGGTAATTACCAAGAAATTTGATCTATTGTGTAATTATTCAAAATTTGATAATGGGATAATTAAATAAATAAGTTTATTTAATTGATCCGAGAAAAATTTTGAAATCGAAAAATTTTGATTTTCCACTATTCCGCTGCGTTACCGGATTTCCGTCATAAAACCCCTACAAAATGGTATCAGAGCGAGTCTGATTCTGGCCACCCTAATATGATTATGCCTTTTAAATTCAATGTTTAATTTATTTTTTACTTGTTACATTCATGTATTTATTTAATTTGATTAAATAAATTAAAAAACATATTTTGTGGAAAATCCCTAATTAATAAAGTTTTATTTGAATTATGTATTTGATGCATATTACATGGTCCGTCTTGTCAATACGGTATATGAATATTTTTCCATGACTACATCCGAGACCGTTCCTCTACTGTGAGGGTGTAGCCGATAGAGATTTATTTATGCCGGATGTATATTAGATACTAGATAAATTCAAGCGAAAGCGGAATCCTGAACGTGCCCAAGCTGTCAGGGTTACGCAAGTAACTTGAGTTTATCATTGACGAGTTTAACCTTGGTACGTCTCCTTGTGAACGTGCCCAAGCTGTCACAACGAGAAACGACCAGGACCGGAAACCCATGAGTCACTATTGAGTGATTGACAATGAGTTGTCTACCTGATGAATATACGTAGGCGAGACCGTGCCTTTGCTGTGAGCTGAAATATATTCACGGGATCCACCTTTCACTATTTGTATTTAATTTAATTATTAAATCTTTGTATTCTGTTTGGGAATTACAGTATTGCATGATTTAGTGGGATTGGCATTTTTAGATTAAAAATCCATGATCTAGTTAATGCTTTTGATATTATATGAAACTATTTTATTTCTGCTAAACATTTTTCGTAATATATATAATAGATTTGCGATGGCGGCACCATCTACTAATCAGTTTGCGCGTATGTTAGATACGAACAAACTCAAAGGCGCTGAGAACTTCGCTGATTGGGACTTGGATTTGAGGATTGTCCTTGATTCCGAGAAGTTGGCATATGTTCTTGAGGGTCCATTGCCCCTTGTTGTGGCTGAGGACGCAACACCAGAGGAACGCCAAGTTTTTCAAGCTTGGAAAGATGATGATTTAAAAGTTAAATCATACATCTTAAGTTCCCTGACACCGGGACTCAAGAAACAATACTATGGCATGTTAGATGCGTATAGTATGATGACGCGATTACGAGAATCGTTTCAGAACCAAGAACAAGTTGTTGTTCACAAAGTTGTGATGGAACTGTTCCATGCGTGGCTAGACGCGGGGCAAGCTGTGATCAACTGAGGCAACATAATCTCCCTCTGAATGACATTCTCGGTGGGAGTGTCATTCTTGGTTCGCTCCTAGCTTCATATCGCCAATTCGTGATGTACTTCAACATTAATAGGATTATTTGTACCTACCATGAGCTGCATAGGATCATGCTCACGGTAGAAGAGGACTTAAGGAAGGGAGTACCGACTCGCCCTCCGAAACCTGCTTCACTTTCTGCTTCTCCCCAGACCTGGTCAAATGGAAAGAAGACGAAAGCGAAGAAGAAGAAGAGTTTTGGTTCTCAACCACAGGGAAAGATAGCAAAGCCCAAGAGGGCTTCTGAAGATAAATGCCATCATTGTAGCAAAATCGGGCACTGGAAAAGGAACTGTCCTGACTACATTGCCCAGCTGAGGAAGTAGAGAGCATCTACATCAGGTACATTTATTTTTCCAGTTATTGATATCTCTTTGGGTTGTGAAGCCGTTACATCCAGCTGGATTTTAGATTCCGCTTGTCTTGTTCACATTTACAATTCGTTGCAGGTGCTGAAGGAAAGTAAGAAACTGAAGCCTGGAGAGATGCATTTGCGATTTGGGAGTGAAGACTCTCTGGATGCAGTTGCAGTGGGAGTATGCGAGATCCCTTTACCGAATGGGACACTTTTGTTATATGGCTGCTACTTTGTACCAGGATGTGTAGCTAATATTATATCTCTTTTTGTATTGGATACAGAAGGTTATCGTATTAATATTAAGAACCGTTCTTTGTATTAATATTATAAACGTAATATTCAGATCCTTTGTTGTCCAAACCAGCATGGTCATTACACATTGCAAACTTCTAAAGATAATTTAAATACTGGAGTTAATAAACGTAGTTTACTTGTTGTTAATAATACTGAACTTTGGCATATGCGGCTAGGTCATATAGGCGTCAAACGCCTTACCCAATTGGTTAGGAATGATTTGATACCAGATTTCACCATTGAACCCTATCCAACTTGTGAATCGTGTATTCAGGGTAAGATGACCAAAGCCCATTTTCAGGTGTTGGACATCGTGCCACTAACTTACTGGAACTCGTATATTCTGATATATGTGGTCCACTAAGTCAGACTGCTCACAATGGTTATTCGTACTTCGTTGCCTTTACCGATGATCTGTCATGGTACGATTATGTCTATATGATGAGGCATAAATCAGAATCCTTTGAAAAGTTCAAAGAGTTCCGAAATGAAGTAGAAAAACAGACTGGTCAATATATTAAATGCCTTTGATCTGATCGAGGCGGAGAATATATGAGCAGTGAGTTCATGGATTATATGAAGGAGAACGAGATTCTCGCTCAATATACTCCTCCAGGTACTCCACAACACAATGGAGTGTCTGAGAGGAGAAATCAGACTTTATTGGATATGGTCCGATCGATGTTGAGTTTTACAGATTTTCCTATTACTTATGGGGCTATTCTCTTTTAACAGTTGCACATCTTTTGAATAAGATTCCTTCAAAAGTTTTTCCTACAACTCTGTATGAGATATGGACCGGTAGGAGACCAAATCTTAGTTATATTAAGGTTTGGGGTTGTCCTGCCTATGTCAGGGTGACTCAGCAAGATAAGCTTTCGCATCGAGGGCAAAAGTTTAGGTTTGTTGGATATCATTCGGAAACGAGGGGATATCTATTCTATGATACCGAGCATCGAAATGTGTTCGTAGCTCGCTTCACAAGATTTATAGAAGTAGTATTCTTGTCAGAAGGTGGTAATCATAGACATGTTGAACTTGATGAAGTCCAACCTGAAAACAACGAACCAACGGAGGAAACTGAAGTTCAAGTAGATGAAGGACCTTCAACACACACACTCCGTAGGTCACAAGGGTATCAAGACCTCCTGAACGCTTGTATTTGATACAAGAAAGGAGTCTTGATGTTCTCTTAGTTGAATAGACTGATCTTTTTACCTATAGAGAATCGATGTTGGACATCGACTCCTTGAAATGGCAAAGTGCCATGAAATCCGAGTTGGACTCAATGCATGTGAATCAAGTTTGGGACTTGGTTTCGCTTCCCGAAGGAATTGTTCATATCGGTTGTAAATGGGTTTATAAGAGGAAGCGCGGTCCTGATGGTAAGGTTGAAACTTACAAGGCCCGACTGGTAGCAAAAGGTTACACGCAGCGACTTGGCGTCGACTATGATGAAACTTTTTCACCAGTAGTAATGCTTAAATCTATTCAGATTTTGCTTTCTATAGCTGCGTATCATGACTACGAGATTTGGCAAATGGATGTCAAAACGGCTTTTCTAAATGGATTTCTTGATGAAGAAATCT
Organism: Zanthoxylum bungeanum; assembly: GCA_019454045.1. NCBI lineage: Eukaryota > Viridiplantae > Streptophyta > Magnoliopsida > Sapindales > Rutaceae > Zanthoxylum > Zanthoxylum bungeanum. The sequence continues at coordinate 72,129 of SKCR01035196.1, forward strand.
ATATGGAACAGCCGGAAGGTTTTACGTCCAGCGAAAACTCGGGTATGGTGTGTAAGCTTAAGAAGTCCATTTATGGACTTAAACAAGCTTCACGAAGTTGGAATCTTCGATTCGACGAGATTATTAGATAGTCTAGTTTTCTCAAGAATTCAGGAGAATCCTGTGTGTATCAGAAGCTAGTGGGAGCGTGGTCGTATTTTTAGTCCTCTATGTTGATGATATCCTAATCATTGAGAATGATATAGGAATGTTACAAAGCATCAAAGCATACCTCTGTAAGAATTTCTCCATTAAGGACCTGGGAGAAGCTTCTTATATTTTAGGGATAAAACTCTATAGAGATAGACAAAGAAAGCTGATTAGGTTATCTCAATCAACGTACATAGATAAGATCTTAGAATGTATAATTTTGGTAACTGTAAGACAGCAAACATACTGTTCAAACATGAGATTCATCTTTCGAAGAAGATGAGTCCACAAACAGAAGACGAGAAGGTTAGAATGTCTAACCAACCTTATGCTTCGTGTTTGGGTAGCATAATGTATGTTATGTTATGTACTAGGCCTGATATCAGTTTCACTATTAGCGTAACTAGTATATATCAGTCCAACCCAGATAATGACCATTAGATGGCCATTAAACATATCCTGAAGTATCTTAAAGGTACTAAGGATAAGTTGATAATTTATGGAGGAAGTGAACTACAAGTTAACGGGTATACGGATTCCGACTTCCAATCGGATTCTGATGATAGAAATTCTACATCTGGATTCGTTTTTACCATTAACGGAGGTGCAGTTTGCTAGAAGAGTTCCAAACAGGAGTCTACGGCAGATTCCACCATAGAGACAGAATACATTACAACTTCTGAAGCTGTAAAGGAAGCTGTGTGGATAAAGAACTTTATCACAGAATTAAGAGTTGTCCCAAGTATCGAGAATGCGATTCCGTTATACTGTGATAATACTGGAGCCATTGCGGAAGCAAAGGAACCGAGGGCGCATCAGAAGTCGAAGCATGTGGAATGCAAGTACCACATCATTCAAGAGATTATGTCGCGATGGGATATTGTCGTGTGTAAGGTACCGAGTGAAGATAATGTAGCAGACCCGCTGACGAAGGCTATACCTCTGAAGTTGTTTGATAAACACGTGGAGTCGATGGGTATTAGATACAATCGATATTGGTACTAGAGCAAGTGGGAGATTTTGTTGGGGTTGGTGCTCAGAGCACCAATTCCCGGTTGTATTTCTCTGAGAATACTACTGTAAAATGTTTTATTATGAATAATACAAGCAGTTTCTTCAATATAATATATCTTTTATTATGCTAAAGATGTAATAGACCTTATGATGATTAGTCATGGTACTGTTGCAAAAGCGTCGCAACTGACATTGAGTTGTATCATGACGTTGTCATTCTCAGACAGTTCCTGGTCAAGGTTTACACTACTTGGTCAGTATAGTAAACCCGTTGAGACCGGTACATGTCGTATACTGGAATATATGATTCCAATGATTTCTCAATGAACCATGAGTCTTGGGGACTCGTATAGACGTATAAGTGTTTATAGCGGATAGACACTGAATGACTCACCGAAGATTCTTAATGGATGGTACAGCAACGTCAATAAGAATCTTCTCGGGTTGAGTAACATTTACGATTCTTCGACTTGAGATACCACTATGGGCACATGAGACATCCTCCACACTTAGATGGCATTCACGTCACCAATCCATTTAGATCAGACCTCCGCATGTTCGTTGGGTGTGGATAGATCCTCAGGGTGTCCTGTGTGTGTTGAGATATGATCCGTCAGTTCTGTGTACATAGCATAGGTAGTCCATTTATGATTAGCAATCAGATAAAATCCATGGGCCCGTAGTACATTTTAGAAGTGAGTTCTAAGTGTTCTTTTTGAGATTGCTAATAGAGACGTTGACGGGATTGTCCCCATAGAGATTTGACGTTTACATCTATATCTCTGAGATAAATCCTGATATCTGTGACGGAGGAATTATACATATGCCATGACCTCGACTTGTATGATTCAGCGAGTTAATCTGTGGTCGTTATAATTTACGGGTGGGTAAATTATGGACACGAAATTGAATTTCGTGACGGATATGCCTGAATCTAGAGAGTCTCACTAATGAAATATACTCGTAGAGCACTAGGGCAATATTTATAAATAATATTGATTATTTATAAGTCGTTTAAAGGTTAATGATATATCTTGCAAGTTGATTAAAGCTTTAATTAAAACAAAAGTAAAATATCTAGATATTTTATTTATTCTTCCTACCATATTCGGCCAAGGCAATATTGGAGGAGATATAAATTGTTTTGTTTCTTTTAGGGTTTCATAATTTCCATATACACTAAAACAAAACACAAAAGAAGTAGAGAGCAAAGGTTGAAGGAAAAAGGAAAAGACTTGGAAAAGCTTGATTTTTGTAAGTATTTCTTCAAAATCTTCAACATGAAAATTGTTTCTAACAAGCTTAGCATCATTTTATGTTGCTTTGATGTTATTTCTACTCTTATAGTTTGTGTTTATTTGGTTGAGAACTTGTATGAAAGATTGATGCATGTAAGTAAGCTTTAAATGGTTTAAAAGGCTTACTTTTGATTTTTGGAAAATCAAGTTGCCATTCTAGAGTTTTTAAGCCACTCCTTGGTGACCTAGAATTGTTCTAGAGTTATTTCAAAGTGGTGATGCATGTTTGGTGAAGTATTGAATGGATTAAAGTATTGGATTTTAAGGATTTGGTGAAATTGGATAATTTGGTGAAATTGAAAAATTAGGGTTCTTAACCCACTCCAAATTTGGTGATTTTCATATATGTGATGCATTATGGTATGTATATGATACATGTAAAATTTTGGGTTGATTGGATTTGATCTTGGTTTGTTTTTGAACAAAATGGACTAAAATGCAATAAACCGAAAATGGGGGGGCTCTCGGCAATTTCAGAAAAGTTTGGGGATTTGTTGCAAATATGATTTTGATGTATTGGATGTGTTGAAAAATATTTTAGAAATGATTTAGAATCATCCAAAATTATATTTGACAACTTTTGGACTAAAATGATCAATTTACAAAGTTTTGGGGCAATTCGGTAATTACCAAGAAATTTGATATCTTGTATTATTTTTCAGAATTTGATAATTAGATAATTAAATAAATAAGTTTATTTAATTGATCTGAGAAAAATTTTGAAATCGGAAAATTTTGATTTTCCACTATTCCGCTGCGTTACCGGATTTCCGCCATAAAACCCTTACAGAATCGGCTCCATTGTTCTTTCTCTTTTTTCTACCATTTCCACCATCGATGATGTTGGCGTTAGACTCAATAGTCTTGTAGCTAGTCTTCTCGGACTTACTGTTGTCCTCTTCGATCCTTAATCAAACTCCTAAATCTTCAAGACTCATATGTTTCTTTTTATGTTTCAGATAACTTCTGAAGTCCTTCAATGATGGAGGCAACTTCTCAATGATTATGGCAACTTGAAAGGTCTCACAAAAATTTCATTTCTTCATCCAATATTTCGTGAATGATCAAATATAGTTCACTCTTCTGAGACATTATCATTCTTGAATCTACCATTTTATAGTCAAGGAACCTACCCACACTAAATTTCTTTTATCCGGCATCCTCTGTTTTGTATTTATTCTCGAGATATTCCCAGAAAATCTTCACAGAAGTCATGCCTTGGTACACATTGTACATGGTGTTATTAAGACCGCTCAAGATGTAGTTCTTGCATAATAGCAGTTGCCTCGCCGTTTCAGTTTCTCCCTCCACAGGACCCGAATGAGCTTCCTTGAGATACTTAGCCAACTCCAGTATTGTCAGGTAGAATAATATTTTACTCTACCACTGGTTGAAGTTTGCTCCACCAAACTTATCCGGTTTTTCTCCTTAAGCGACCGGTACTGTGATATTTCCACTAGCCATGTGTAACTGGAAATAAAACAATAATCAATAAGTCTACAAAAGATAAATCACACAAATATCAACTGTATGATCCTGTTTATGAGTCACACTAAGAGTCCACTTGTTATTATTTTGGACAGTAATACCAAATAACACAAGTCCTTGAATTTGTGACTAAAATTTCTTATGATAGGTGAACAAAGAAAAATTTTCAGAGGACGAAGGGGGTCAGGCGTGACCACTTAAATCTCTGTCCACTTAGGCTTTTATCGCCTTGGTGACAGAATTTTCTTAATCACTTTCCCAATATAAAATCTTAGGCATTCAATATTAGTGTTACACTTCAATTTTAAAGTTTAAGTTTAACAATTATATAAGATATAAAGTCAATCAAGCTTGGAAGGAATTACTTGTGTATAACTTGGACTGAGTCTTTCGTGATACATTTTAAATTCTCAACAAAGTATGCAACAATCAATGAACAAGAATAAGTGATTTTCAACTTTATCATAATATAGACTAGGTGTATGTGATGTGATAATTGAATACCCTAATATTAACTAAAACATATACTACCAAATTCATAAAAGTTCAGTATATGATTTTACTAAGTTAATATTACACTATGCATATATTCAACTTATTTCTATATTATCAATTTTTTATAAAAAATGTGTATTATATATATGAAAAATATTTAGATACTAGATTAATCTAAATCTATAAATTTATGCAAACTAAATTATGTATGTTATTTTACCAAAATTAATTCAAATCTGAAAATTTCCCAGATACGACTTGCGTTAGTGTCACGTTCGTTCAATCATTCGAACGAATCTTTCCAAAGAGTTCATGTTTGTGTGGTGTTTGATAATGTGTTCGAACGAACGTTTCCAGAGAGTTTGCGTTCATGTGATGTTCTTCACAACGTTCAAACAAAAATGCGGAATATATGACTTTTTCTTTTGCATTCGTCGGGCGTTCGAACGCCCTTACTTTTTTTTCCATATAGTGAATATATTTTCTAGAGAAAAGAAGAATAAGACATGCAAAAATCAGAGTTAACAACACATGTAAATTAAGAAGTTCTTAAGATTGTTGGCCGAGATGTGTTTTTTACCACTTTAAACATGTTTTATTCAATCTAAACCTTTAAGTAACAATATATTAACCCCCAATGCATAAGTATAGAAAAACCTGAAAATGTAGAAGATGACGAACTTAAACCAAGTCGAGTTTTTCCTTTGTCCTTACAAACGTATTAACCCCGCCTCGGTGCACTACGAATTTCTTGTGGCTAACGTTCTCCCAGGATTCTTGGTTGCTTCTTGTAGAAGGGACACTGAACACGAACTATGACAAATGATGGAAACTCTTTTTTTTTTTTTTTTTTTTTTATGTAGACATTAGACTCTCTAATTATGCCTAAGGACAAAATGACAATTGAATGAAATGAAAATGAACCCAAATGAGTTTATTTATAGAGATGAAGGGTCGCCTTTATAAATGTACCTTTAATTTAAGGTTGCAATCCTTTAAAAGATCATGACCCTCCGACATATACTTTCACTTTAAAGGTTATATCTATTCATTTTAATGACATATCCTTTCAATTTGTGTTTTTCCCAAAGAATATATATAAAGGGACATGTGTTCTAATAAGACACCCTATAAATATACATGTTTACTTATAAAATTTTCTACCATCAACTTGCTAAATCCCTTGTAAAAATTGTTTATTTAATATTAAGTTGAAAATGGCATCGAAGACGGCTTCTTTTTCCAGGTAGTTCTTCCTCTAACAATCTCTTCATTTTGAGTCTCCCCTTTGGCTTGCAGGAGATGTGTAAATCTCAATGGCACTTTTTCGAAGGATCCCATACGCCAGCCGCCATCGACAATTTCGGATGACAGTGAAAATCCATTGAGTAGACTGGTGCTGCTAGTATCTTGTTTCATTACATTTTTCAGAATTCCATTTTCATCAGGTTGGCAAAGTGATTGAACTATATCTGAACGTCCACATTCCTTTCTGTATTCTAATATTATACCAGATAGTTGATGAGACTCCAATGTTTGGTCAGGAATTGTCTGTAGATCAAATAAATACATTAAAGACGTAAAAAAAAAAAAAAAAGGAGTTAAACTGAGTTAAAATATTATGTATGATTTACCTCAAGCATCCATCTGACATACTTGACATTGTTGACATGGTGGTTCATGTCCAAATCACTCCTCTTAGGCTGCAAATTTAAATTTTAAATCAATATTTACTACTTTAGTAGGTGCTGTGGCTTTTAATCTTAGGGTTGCTATGAGATAGAATCAGTAGCTGTCAAGTGTAATGAATGCGTGGTAGCCAGTAGGTGGTAATAGATATAGTAGTCAGGGCTGGCTCTGAAGTTTGGGTAGTCTCCTAGGCTGCCTATCCATTGGAGCCGACAGCTACCAAGTAAAATTGAATTTTTACTAAACAATTTCACTGCTGTGCTTTTCAAGTTAAGTTGAAACACAACCGTCCCGAACTTACATGAAGTTTGGTTTGATGTTTATATTTTACCTTCAAATCAGAGTTGACATATTTTACTTTGTCATCCAACTTGGTGATCTTCTCTGGCACATCTTCTTTGATTGCTTGCTTCTCTATAAACCAAGGCGAAATTTCTGCCCTCACCTCTTCTGGGATTTTTGAGAGGCGCCTTGTTTTCTGATTCATCATCACCCATGTGCTGTTTCATTCATATTAAGTGATTCTTAGTACATTAATCCTTGTTGAACTGAGTAAAGAATCATAAAGATGGATTCAGGTCCGTTTCCATTTGGTATGTTTTCAGCACCTTAAAAGTGTGCTTTTTTTTTTTTTTTTTTTGTCTATCCTACAATGTTGGTTGAAATAATTATAATCACTTTTTATGTGACAAACACATTAGTGTTTAATGTTTAAGCGCATACACACACACACCTTGTAGCACGGGCAAAAATGTGCCCTGAGGCTTGGCTTCGGATAAGCCAGTCTCGGCGCATTCCATTCTTCCCTGAAGCTCCAACCCATGTGTCAATTTCCACAACCTCTCCCCTGCAAGTTGTTTTGTTAGCTGGCTATAACAGATCCATGCTTGGAAGAGATTTTCTTGGAACAAAGAAGCATTCTAATGACCAACAGAACAACAAATTCAAAATTTGATCTTAGGTTCAGTTTCACTTATAAAATTAGCAATCCAAGTATAGTCTCTAGCTCAACATTTAAGAATCTAAGGGAAAATTAATCATTGTAGTTAAGAGCTACTAACTAGTTTGGTTCTGTCTCACTTTCTTGCTCACTTTCCAGGGCAAAGAATCCTTTAAAAAGCTATAATGATGCCAATTATATTACATTTCTTTAAGTTGCTATCAATAAGTTGTGAATATAGTGTCCCCAGGGATATAGCTTGGTGGCAAAGGACTTGTAACTTAGTTGTCAGGTCCTGGGTTCGAGTCTAGGAGGTATATTTCTTGTAAAAGCCTAAAACAGAGATCAGGTCGGGTGGTTTGGCAGCGGGGTTTTCAACGTTTCAAAAAGACGAGCATATAACATACACGAATTGTTTTTAATTCATTGACCAACACTACTGTTAAAAAGTTTCACAAATTCTAGACTCTGATATAATGTTAGTTAAACAGCTTGAGCCAAAAGTTTAAAATTACAATTAATGTCAAATTTAACAAGATGTAAATTGTAATGAAGATGGAAGCAAGAATTACCAGATTGGATAGTGATCAATTTCAACTTGCATTCTAGAGACAACCCAGATGAGATTGTTCCTCATCATTCCATGTGTGGCTCCAAAACCATTGCTGAGAAGTCCCGACATCCATACATGATTCAATGCTGTTTCCTACAACTCAAGAAACACTTCCTATGAACACAAATTAACAAACTGCAAAAAGTTCTATGAACATTTTCCCAAGCCAACAAAAGCTCTGTGCTCATATGCATTGGGATTGAACGAGCATTAATTAGACTTTTTAGTTTAGTTTTATCACCTGAAAAAGATTAAGTATGCTCTCAAGTGTTGCAGTTTTATCAGGACCAACTTCATATGACCGAATAACAACTGTCTGTCTGTAACCAATACCTCCTTCGATGATCAGTCCTTGTCGATAAGGATCAACAAACTGCTTATTTGTCGGAATATTTTGTCGAATTTGCACTTCATTCATGTAGCAGCCTTCCTTTTCAGCAGCAACAGAAGCAACATAAGTGCTTGCAACTCCAGTTGTTTGGCTATGCAAATCAACCTTAGTGCTTCTAGTAGAATTCCCACTGTAACTGACATTATTTTTCAGCTTCTGCTTATTAGGATCATGATTATTGCTCGCTGAAGAGCATCTTATAGGACAGAAGATTTTATAAGAAAAGGTAGAAGCCATTAATTAACAACTTTTTTTTTTTTTTTTCCCTGAACAGTTTGGAACTGACAAAGGGAAATGGAAATGGTTTTATAGTCGCTGGTACGTTGGACGGATTTGTCAATGATTTTAAAAAAATGAGGGAACCTTCTTGGAGGATTTTGTATACAATCAAGAGGGTCTTTGATTATTGCAGAAAGCAGGTGTTTTTGTACCGCACATTTGGGCCGCTAGTTTTTGGGATCATAAATGACTTTTTAAAATATGTAATATAATAAATATAAAAATCATAAGGATTATTTTATATTTTGATCAACTCCTTAACATAATTAAGTATGTGTTTCACATTAACAAAATTCAATTAACCCCTAATTTTATCCTAAATTTAAGGGTTCCATCCAATCGAGCTGCTTGTGTGAACTGTCCTCAGAGCCACTCTCGTTGTTGTTTCTCCTTCGTATAAATCGTTAGGAAAAAAATTGACAGTAATTTCTTTTTGTCATTTTTAGAAGTGTAAAAAACGGAGAGTTTGGTAATGGGTTATTTCATTGGCATTTATGGTCTAGAACTTGGCTCAATATTTTCGAATAGGTGATTTTTTTTTTTTTTTACTTATTTGTTCTTTAGTTGGAACAAACATACTCTTCGAAGACTGTTCATTTGAGTGTTTCTAAATGCAAAATTAGATAACAAATAAACATAACTTGTGCCTGTGATATATATAATTTTTTGGAATCGTTGGAAATGCCGCCGTCAAATCATCTATTTTGGATTTAAGTGGAACAGTTAAAATCTCCAACTGTCCTAGGCTCTTATAAAAAACACACTATCTAGATTCAAACTCATGACCTCAAAGTAAGATTCTGAATCCTATATTACCAAGTCACGCCCCTTGAGGACGTAACCGTGATATCTACAAGAACAAGTACCCCTTTTCTCTCTAGAGGGTCTATTATGTCAACAAGATTCTTTATCTCAACAACTATTACAGTGTTTTGTGTGCTTTTAAGATAGCATATAATTAAGAAGGTCTAGATAAATTTTCTAACAGAGAAAAGCCAATGAATATTTATGCAAGTATGAGTAAGTAACATTTTTTTTTTTGGAAACATTAAAAATTTTGTTGTCAAATCATCTGATCTGAGTTTAAATGGAGCAGGTAGAACTCCCGGCTGTCACATACTCTTATAAGAAACTCATCTCCTGAATTTGAACTCAAAACCTAAAGGTCAGATCTTAAACCTTATATCACCAAGCCACCCGCATTATTTTTGACACTTTTCGAGTAATGTAAATTGTTACATTTTTGACCCAATAAGGTACATTACTTGCTTTTAGAAGATGACAAGTATGCGAAGTCAAGATGCATGGTCAATTTTAATAATAAGAAATAGAGTTTGATACTAAAAAAAAATAACAAAATGAGACAACAATTGCTTCTGATGTTTTCTAAAAATAAAGACAATTGATTTTACCTCAAATGATCAGTTCTCTTTTAAAGCTTCCAACATAAGGTCGATACTTGCTATGTTGAAAAGCATAGCCATTGCAATTCACGTTTTCATACTAAGAAAGTGCAAAAGTATATTAAATGTTATTGAAGGTTACTTTCTTTCATAATTAAATTGTGATTATTTATGCCTTCCACATGGTTCG